>JAYMTP010003072.1:0-17854 GCA_036897365.1 Geranium brycei | reverse complement strand
CGTGGCTGGGCCGCCAGGATGAGGGGCGGCTCGGCGGCGTTGACTTTGACCGGGTTTTTGTGGTGGGCGACTCGTCCGGAGGGAACGTGGCTCACCAGGTGGCGGTTCGGGTCGGGTGTGGATTGGTAGAGACGGGGCGGGTACGGGTACGAGGTTACGTGCTGTTGGCGCCGTTTTTTGGCGGCGTGGAGAGGACTGTGTCGGAGGTCGGACCCGGTGAGGCTATGCTCAACTTGGAGTTACTAGACAGGTACTATCAAGATTATTTGAGTTGGTTCAATCAATTCAGAATCATAAAAATCGAAATTCAATTGAATATGTCGGGTTTTTGATTTTTTTTATGAATAGTTTTGTGAAATTTTTATATTTATATTGTTTTGATTTATTATCTCGATTTTCAGTTAAATTTTTAAATTCAATTTTCATGCGATTCTCATATTTTGAACTTATTTTGACTTATTTTTTGTTTTCAGTGTAAGGACCAATATTTTTCGGGCAATTATCGGTACTATAGTAGACGACTTACCTTTTTTTATTACTAATAGTTCTCAATTCTACTCAGTTTGATTTTACTTTTTACTTTTTTAAACTAAATTAATTGATTTGCTTCAAAATCAAATCAACTTAACATCAAACTGTGAACGACCCCAGAAAAAATTTCAAATTAATTATACAAGTTGGTATTTTGATCCGCATTTAATGAACATACCATTGTCACATGTATATTAACCTTTCTAATCGCCACTATCATGACTCAGATTTTGGAGGCTATCGTTACCGATCGGACAAACGAGAGACCACCCATATGCTAACCCATTCGGACCCGAAAGTCCCAACTTGGAGCCAATCTCACTCGAGCCATTGCTAGTGATCGTTGGTGAGAGTGAGCTATTGAGGGATAGGATTGTGGACTACTCTACAAGATTGAAAGATTTGGGGAAAAAAATTGTTCACATCGAGTTTCGTGGACAACATGGATTTTTCACGAATGATCCTTATTCCGAAGTCTCCGACCAAGTACTAGAAGAGATCAAATGTTTCATGTTGGAAAATTCAAATTAGATGTGTATATCAGATTGGGTTCGAGTTGTTCATGTAAATATGTTCGTTCATGTTTCTTATTCTTGATTGTTTGTTCATGTGCTTTTGAAGGATATAAACTTGTCCCGCATCAGAAAGAAATGATTGTTCATATATTAGTTGAAATCCTCGATTTAATAATTGAAATTTTTTGGTTGATCAAAATTTGACAAGAGATTGTTGGTTATCTGTTTATAAATATTTTTAGTAAAATTTATTTTTATTTTTATTTTATCAAATAAAATATGATTGATTGAATATCAAACGGCGTGACTCGCAAGAGCCTATATCTTGATAATTTAGTCTTGAACTTGAATTTAGTTAAGATTTAATCATAATAAATTTAAATAAAATATTTAATAAATCGGACTCAAAATAATTCGTTAAAAACTCGACTCTTTTACACTTCTCGTTATAAATGAACTTGTGATGCTGCGATACAATAAGGTGTTTGCTTTTTGTGAGGTTTAGGGTGATCTTGTTGAGATCTAATTGGGACTCTAATCTGGATTGGTTTTCACGACCAAAAGGCACTACCTGAGTGAACACTAGCATTGGAGAGGTGGAGTCGTGGGGTAGAGGTTCATGTCTTCGGAGTCTTTCCCGATCTGAGATCTGACTGGTTTTTTTTTGGGTGTCTGAGTTGGGTCGGGACTCTGCAGGTCGGCGACAGTCTTTCTCGGTGCCGGAGTCTCACCCGAGTTTGGCTTAGTGTTGATAGTAATTTACTCACTCCATGGTTTCCGGACCAGGGTATTCGAGTCGATGTTGTTCTCTAGTTTTTTGGAGGGTATTTTTTGTTGTTTACTGTTGTTAGGGATGTTTAGCGGGTTGTGTGTTGTGAATTGGTTGCTTATTTCTAAAGAAAAGAGCATACATACCTTGTCTTCTCTGCTGACGAAAACATTTCTTCGATTTGGTTCATTCAAAAAGTCAAAAAAAATTTATCGGTACACGTAAGAAGTAGGCTAATTCAGCAGCCTTTTGCTCAATTTCACGTGGAGTCAAATTTTCATCGGTGCGGATCAAGGAAAGGACCCCCTGGCCCCGTGTTTTCACATAGAGGATACGACGAACAGAAATACTCTCTCTAACTTATGTTCTGATAGGCTGAATATCTTTCGTACGAAATTGTAGGAAGATCTCACGATTGCTTTCGAGGAATCCCCAGATTTGAATCTATGAAGTGGTTATTCTAAAAATAAATAAATAAAACTCTGGTGGGCCCGTCATAGGCCCATTTTGGGCCCAGCCTTTCGGCTAATTCCTGACTAGTTGGGCCCATGAGGAATCTTGAAGGCCCATAACACACGTACCCAGTAAGTAACCAACAAGTTTGTGATTTAAATTGGTCGAAAGGGAGAAAAATGATTAGATCACGCCTCCACCGTTAGATGCCAATCAAAGAGCCGCAGATGTCACCACCACCGTTCGATTGGGAAATAAAATAAAAAAGGAATAAATCAAAAGAAAAAGGAAAAAAAGCGACGAAACCAGTTAACGACCTCATTTTCTTTCTCCTTATTTGCTCAATCTCAGATTTTACCGCATTTGAAGCTCATCACCAAATTCGAGAAAAGCCACAACCAAATTCCCAAAAAACCATATCCAAAATTTAGGGTTTCCAAATTCCCCACTTTCTCTCTCGATTTTCTCGTCCTTCTGTTTTCCTTTCCTCCAAACAGCTGATCCAATCATTCATTCATTGCGTTGACGGACTGTTGTTGTTGTTGCCTCCACGACCGTTGAAGGATTCGTTCGTGGTCGCTGGCCCTGGATTTTCTCCGGGAATCTGATTTTCCCGGGAAAATTCGCCACCTCGTCGGTGAGAGCTAGCTGAGTTGTTCTGGCCTCAATCTCGTCCGCGATTCAGCTTCCTCTCCGGTGGTGGAGGTGAAAACTCGATATTTCTATATCTATCTTCGTCTGTGTGCGCGAAGTTTTCGTTCGAATCTGTTTATCTCGATATGGAAAACGCTTTAGAATAAGCCTTTGGGTCGAGAATTGTTCTGTGTGTATCGTGTTTTTATGTTCACTGGAGAATTTGTTAGTTGATGATTTTCTGGTAAAATTGTTGGAATTGCTTGATCTATGATGTGTGAATTGTGCTATCTGAGTTGTTCTGACCTTAACCTTGTCCGCGAATCAGCTTCCTCTCTATCTATCTTCGTCTGCATGAGCCTAAATGTGAAGTTTTTGTTCGAATCTGTTTATCTCGACGTGGTTAACATTATTGTTGAATTGAGAATTGTTTTCTGTATATCGTGTTTTCTGTTCACTGGAAAATTTGTTGGTGATTTTCCGGGAAAATTGTTGGAATTGCTTGACCTATGATGTGTGAATAGAGTTGGCTGAGTTGTTCTGACCTCAATCTCGTCCGGGATTCAGCTTCCTCTGTATCTATCTTCGTCTGCATGAGCTGAAATGTGAAGTTTTCGTCTGAACCTGTTTATCACAATATGGAAAGCTTTTTAGAATGTGTATTTAACATTATCGTTGGATTGAGAATTGTTTTTCGTGTATATCGTGTTTCTTTGTTCACTGGAAGATTTTTGTTAGTTGGTGATTTCTGGGAAAATTGTTAGAATTGCTTGATCTATGATGTGTGAATAGAGCTGGCTGAGTTTTTCTGACTTCAACCTCCGTCTGCATGTGCTGAAATGTGAAGTTTTCGTTTGAATCAGTTTATCTCGATATGGAAAACGTTTTAGAATGAGTTTAACATTATTGTTGGATTGAGAATTGTTTGTTGTGTATATGGTGTTTTTATGTTCACTGGAAAGTTTGTTAGTTGGTGATTTTCCGGGAAAATTGTTAGAATTGCTTGATCTATGATGTGTGAATAGAGCTAGCTAACATTTGGACTTTGGTGTGTGTTTGGTTTTGTATGTAGGAGTTTATGATTGTTTTTGTCTGTGGTGAATGATTGCTGGTGATTGGAATTGAGGAAGGGGAAATTTATATTGAAGGATCTTGAGGCGAAGGAGAGAGAGGGGATTTGGAAGCTCCATCAATCCCACTCCTTGGGTTATTGATTTTTGGTTCTTATAGGTAGATTCATTTTGATATTTTGAGTGTGGATGCAAATTGGTTTATGGATTCAGAATCGTGTTTATCACCAAGCGTGGTAAAATGCTGTGATTGCAGCTGTACTTGTTCTTCTTTGATCGGTAGCTCTTCGGGGGGTGCTTGGCTTCGGTCGGTGAAACGCAAGCATAATGAATTTGAGTCTGGTAGCCGTTTCTTCATTCCTGGTTTTGAAATTCACAATGTTGCCCGAGTCCAAGTTGAGACCGAGTGTGCGGCATTACGGGAGACGGTCAGCAGCCAGCAGCAAGCAATACAGGATTTGTACACTGAACTGGAGGAGGAGAGGAACGCTTCAGCCTCAGCTACAGAGGAAGCCATGTCAATGATTTTGAGGTTGCAGAGGGAGAAAGCGGAAATCCAGATGGAGGCTCGGCAGTTTAAGCGTTTTGCTGAGGAGAAAGCGGCACATGATCAACAAGAGTTCTCGGCGATGGAAGATTTGTTGTATAAGAGAGAGCAGGTCATTCAGTCTCTGACGTGTGAAGTGCAGGCTTATAAGCACAGGATGCTGAGTTATGGACTAACCGAATCAGAGGCAGAAGGAGATGGAGAGAGAGGCACAGATAGTCGTAACCATAGCTCGCTTCACAACTCTGACTCCCAAGATGAGTTCCCATGTTATGATTACCCGCCTCTAAGATGCAACACAAATGCGTATCAGAGTCAATTTGAGGTTGATAATGACGTCGTTGACATTGAGAAGTTTGCATTTGGGGAGACGCCTCGAGACCGTTTTGAGAATTTGGAATATAGGATTGGCGAAATGGAGAGATGTCCCAGTTCGAACCAGTTGGATCAGGAATTCTCTAGTGGAAATAACATATTAGAGAAGATGATTGTTGGACATTCTCCTAGGCCGGCCAGACATTCAAGGCGGGTTTCCTCTGACAGCACGAACTCGGTCATGGGGATGAGAAAAGAAAATGGTTCGGATATTGCTGCTGAATCTCCTACGCCCAAAAATAGCTTCAAGAAAATGGATTACTTTTCACATCCAGAAACCTGCAACCCAAGAAAGCTGGACAACGTTCCGGAAGTTGATGATGATGTGATGAGCGACCGAGTTTATACCATTGATTCTATCCAAACCAAGGTACCCTCTAATGGTTTTACAAAGGTCAAGGTGGGAGTTGGGATTTGTGAAGATTATATGAACACCCCAAGAGAGTCACAGAATCGGGTTGATGTTAGTGATTCTGACGTCAAGAAGCTATACATGAGGCTTCAGGCACTTGAAGCTGACAGGGAATCGATGAAGCAGGCGTTAATCTCGATGCGCACCGATAAAGCGCAACTGGTATTGCTGAGAGAAATCGCTCAACAGTTGTGCAGAGACATGTCACCAGCAAAGCAGTTGCCGGTAAAGAAGCCAATTGTTACTCGGAGCTTCTCTTTCTTATCAATTTTCAAGGTAAATTTTGCTATATTCGTTTTATTATTTTCAAATGTCAGCTCTCCTTAACAAGTGTATCGTTTTATGTATGTTCAGTCCCTTTTCATCAGTTTGCAGCATCATATATTCATAACTTGAACGCGCATTGCTGTTGCAAAGCTGATGTTAACTTGTTACTATTGTGGTTTTGTTCAGTGGGTAATGTCCTTCATATTCTGGAGAAAGAAAGCTCGTCGGAGCAAGTAAGTTGTTTATTATTCTGTAGTAAATGCTTTAGGGATTATAGATATCTGCAACACACATTCATGAATACTTTGATCGGGTTCATTTCCCGTATTCTAAAAGTAAATGATAGGTTCTAAAAAATGCTAAACGGGTGGATAGGACAGATACATTTTTGCTATTAACAAAGTAAACAACACTCTCTTGCAAAAGTGTGATAGTATACAACAGGTTTTTGCCATTTTCCCTTATTATTTTCATCAGCAAATCATGCTCGAGCATTATCAACTCACATAACTTTGTCAAACGCACGAACATGTGCTTATCAACAAATTCTACATGAAGTGCAAATGCATGCTGCACGCATACATTGTCAAACGTACATTTGCTAATCAACAAGTTTTACATATAACCACAAAAGCATGTTCGAGCATTATTCACGCACATCCACTGTCAAACCAACGTGCATTATCAGTGTTTTTTTTCTTGATTGCGTATAAGCGGTTTGATTGCGCATAAGCGGTTGACTTATCCTGTCACATTTGGAATGTAATCTGCAGATACATGTTTGGGCTGTCACCGAACAACGTGGGATTGCTAATGCTTCTTGACAAAAACCCGAGCATGAAGCAGTGGAGGTGTCTCGCAAGCACACAAGTCTGAAGTGAACCCAGAAACTTGTTCATTGTTCACAGGCGTTTGCTCAATCATACAGAATTTGTTCACACCAAAAGAACTAGAGAATCATACAGATTTTTCTGTCTGTTTTTTTCTGGCTCATCGGTAAAATCATGGATTTACATGCCGTATATATTAATAGCCATGCTTTGTTGTGTAGCTTGTTGGAGCTCAGCCCAAGGAAAAAGGTGTGTTTGTTCTTGGCACTCCTCGCCTGTGTATAGCCAACTCAAGGTTCTTGTATGATTTTCCTCACTTTGTGCACTCCCTTTGATTCTTTTATTGAGGTTTGTCACCTTTGGCTTTTTAGAAACTTCATGCACCAAAATGAACAATCATATACCTTCGCTGTTCATGTGAAATACATATGGGTCGAAAAGATGTCAATCTTGTCCTTGCTTGATAAATATTTTGAGGGTCGATCTATCGATATGAGATTTAAGGTGTATTGAGTTACACGTTACCATTATTTAGGTTTTTTTTGTTCTTGGAAATTCAGAATATGTGAACGATCTTAGGTGGTGGTATGTTTATTAGTGTTCTATAAAATCTTTGACTTGTTTGCTTCATTTTTTTTTAATTTGATTCATTTTTATTAGGTTTTAACTAATTTTCGATTAGTTTTTAGAAGTTTCTCCTTGCCTGACTAGTGCATAGCATGTTTTATATCCATAACTATTTCATAGAAAATCATGTCCTTGGATAAGATTTTGTAACAATCTTGTCTATGTGCAAGTCAGATTGCTATGATATGTACTCAAGAGTGCTAGTCATGTTGATATGACCATATTCGGGAGACTACTTTTTATGATCCTCGTCCACTTACAGGGTTTCATGCGGATTTAATGATTTTTGTCCCTTGCCTTGTTGGTCGAATCGGAAATATTAAGTCGATTTCGAGTCACTCTATATGATGTTAACACAGTAGATTCACTCTATCGTATTGGAAACACCGAATTTTTATCAAATTTGTAGGTTTCTTGCATCCTATACTTTAAGAAAATTGAATCAGTCAACTCTTCCTTTCAAATTTAAGAAGATTGGTCAAATCATTTGGATTCGGAAGCTACAAAGCCAAGCGAAAATGTGGAAGATGTTGATCGGACGGCCCAAGTTGTTCGGGGCCAACGGTTGCCAAGTCAGAAAGAGTGTCACCTGGTGGGACCCTCTCGACCTCAGACATCATCCCACGTCAGCATAGTGTCACATTTAAAATGCTAGAAATGTTATAATATTTTTCAACAGGGTGTCAGAAGAGAGTCAATGAGTCATTATTTATTTGTTAGCAAAATGTAATTTTATAAAAAAAAAACTGTACTGTGATTATATATTTTTGTATAATCATGCAACATGGATGATCAAATCATTTCATTACATTCCACTTTCATGACATATTTGGGCTCATTTTGTATGAATTTGTGTATCATGTTTAGAGGTGAATAGGTTAATTATATATATAGCATTCCATGACTTTTTATATTTCACTAAAATATTAAAGTTTTATTATTTAAATACACTTTTTCATTGAAATATTGGAGAAAATTAAATATCTAGTTCGTGATATTATATTTTTCATATCTTATGTGCATATGTGCATATTCGTATCAATAACTTAATTTAAGACATTGGAGTGAATGATTGACTTTGAAAGAGTTTTTCGAAGATACTTCATTTTATTCTTCTGAATTTTTTATCCAAGCATGTTTGATGCGTACAATCAAATAGTCATGTAATATATTGAAGAGTTTAGTGTGATGACAAGATAGAAGATACTATTATTTTCACGATTTCAGATCGATTGAATCTATTTTGATCGATTGATTATTTTTTTGTATCCTTACTTTATTATTGCTTATTTTACTATCTGACGTCGTATCGAATTCAATACCATCAGTTTTCAGTTTGCTTCATATAACGATGCATGAATGTGTAAGTAGCATATATTCTAATTCTCTCAATTTAATTTATAATTCAGTGGATTAAATACTATTGTTGTTGTTGGTATTGAAGCAAATGACCCCCACACACATTGTGTTTTCATGTTAAGAAGATATAAAGTCAGGCTCGCCGCAAAAATGTGGAAAATGTTGATCGGACGGCCTATGTTGTTCGGGGCCAACGTATGTGACAACTGACACATGTGGGTAGGACGTGGAAACATCATACATATTGTTGCGTTTTAAATACTAAAAATATTTTTTTAATACTTTTTAATAGAGTGTAATAGCCATTATTTATTTGTTAAGCAAAATGTAATTAAAAAAAGGTAATATGAGATCCTATATGAAAAAGAAGAAATGCTAAAACATATATTTTATATAATCATGGAACATGCATGATTAAATCATTTCCTTCCATTTTCATGACTTAATTGTGTTCATTTTGTGTGACTTTGTAAATCATGTTTTAAGGCCAATAATTGATTATATAACCGTTCACGCTTTCTTGTGTTTCCCTACTAAAATGGCTATGAAATTATTTAATATTTAAATATTATTCTTATTGAAATGTTGGAGAAAATTAAATATTCATTTCAAGTAGTATTATATTGTTTATACCTTACCTACATTTTCACATCAACAATGTAATAAAATAGCCTAAGAAATAGCAAGTTTAAAAAAGTCTGATTTTCATAATTTTGAATTGATTAGATAAATTTCGATCGACTGCCGAGATGCATGGATTTGCAAGTTGTTGCTCATTAGTAATCTAAAATTAATCTGATTAACTTCTAATTAATTGATTTTAGAAAAAGCATGTCCATAGGACCCGCGCTTTTGTCAATTTTCACCCAAAAAAACGTAACTCTGAGACCCGTAAATGATATTTAAACAAAATAAAACAAGCGACAGTAACAATATAAATAAATAAAAGTAATGGGTTCATAGCTCAATGGTAGAGCAATTGACTGCAGATCAATAGGTCACCAGTTCAAACCTGGATGAGCCCTTTAATTTATTACTTTTTAAATAAAGAAAATATTTGTACAAAAATGGTGAAATTGCCACTAAAATTAATATTTTTGTAAAATAATTTTCACCTTACAACTTATATGAGTATTGCAATCACATTTTTGTCATTAACAAACAACACAAAAAAAAAATACCATAATAGAAATACTTTTGTCATTTATCCTTTAAAGTTAACATGGTATTAGAGACACATTTGCTACCTCAATATCTCAAATTCCAACTTATATGTATATATAAGAATAAGAGGTATCAAATTTGGATGAATAATGAAGCATATAATGCATAATCATAAAAGTATGTGAGCTATACTCTGATCCCACATTTATTCAACAACTGGAATTTTGCAGGTTATTGGAGCTCAGCTCTGGAGTTTGGTTTAGGCAAGCACAATTCAGAAGACCCATGAAGCTGAGCTTTGTCCTGTCGCTGCATCCACCCAGGTTTGGTGCACGTGCGTATAAGTACAGCCTCCTGATTTCTTGGCCTCCTGAGACAACTCAAAAATCACTCAGAAACCTCGTACCATGGTCTCTTCTGGGATATATGATGCTAAATATTGAAATTCATTTCAAATAAAAGTAGGCAAGGCTTGGATTCTTCAACTTTCAGTTTTTTGTATATGATATATTAGTATGAGAAATAGAGACAGTGATCTCCTAAAATAAGGAGAGTGGCTTCAGCGTCCGAAGTCTTACATTTTCGTTGAATGTAATGGTGATCACGCAACAACGCCGCTCCTCACCTATAAGAACAAGCGCGTCAAACAAAGAGCAGTACATCTAAAATCCAAAGAGAGACTAAATAAAGCAAGAGAAAAAATAGGTGGGAAAATGATAAAAAAATGTGCTCTATACTATAATATTTAGGTGTTGTGTACTTTGATTATTGCAAAAATGCGCTAGAAACTTGTCTTTTTCGTGTAAAATGTGTGTATTTTTACAAATACGACGCAATTGCCCATAAAATTAAGAATTAATGTTTTCATAAAAGATTTAAAAAATAATAATTCAACTAAAAAACTAAATTATATAGTTAGAAGATAAAAATAAAAAACTTAAGAAATATTTATTTTTAATTGTTTTTTAAAAAATAGATCTTAATTTTAAGGGCAATTTTGTCATTTATGTGAATTAATACATTTTACACGAAAAACAAAGTTTACAACATTTTTTGCCATTTTCCCCTAATAGTGACCACAGTCATTTTAAAGTAGAAAACTGATAATTTTTAAAACATTTGTTACTTTGTGGCAGATGAGTTAATCCATAAAACTCTAAATGCCTCTGTCATTCCAATGCCAAAAATAAAAATGAGATCCAAAAATGCAGAGGGAAGGGCTCACCAGAAAGCTCCCACCTGTGGTACTTCACTAGCCATGTTGACGGACCAGTCTGTTTCGGCAATACCTGGTCCACCCAAATCCTATAATTTTCCCCTTTCTTGTCTCCATAATAGTTTTTTATTGCGCTAATGCCCTCAGAAAGAGAGCATTCAAAACCATTGGGGGGAATAAAAACACCAGCAGGGTCCTGAATTGCAAAAAAAGTACTTAGTAGAGAGATTTGAAGGCACCAAAATAATTGGAAAATGATACAGCGGATAGAAGAACCAAATCTTGATACATTGATGATACAATAGTCTTAACTCTTAAGAATCATTAATTTGGTGCTGTCTTGCTCCATTATAGCATAGTCAAGCCCAAATCTTGATACAAAATTGCAGATAAAAAAAGAGAGATTTGAAGGCACCAAATAGAAGAAATGGATCTAGACAGATAAAGCAATTCTAACAAGTTTTAAGTCTGTTAAGAACTCAACTTCTAGCTTACTTTTCAAATTATAGCACTGCCTTAACAATTTCATTAATGTTAAATGCCTTATAGGTTAACACAAATAAATACATCATTCAAATTCACCTTCTTCATCATTACCTCGCGAAAAAAGATAATTCCAAGGAGATAACAAAGCATGAATTGCATTTAACCATTGATGCAAATCCATTACCCATATTCATATATCTTCTATTTTCAGCATAACTGTTCTCGTCGAAAAAGCTATAACTCACAACAACCTAGCGACGTGAAGTTAGAAAGAAGAATTGAGTTTCTGCTATGAGTTTCTATCCACGTAAGAGACAGTTATGAGTTTCTGCTATGCAGGACAGTGATACGATGATCAATAGTAGATATATATCAACTTGTCATATGTTTGTGATGCGTTAAAACATAAAAGCGAGAACATCAAACTTACCGCAGATGCTTTCAGGCTTGCTAGAGTCTTCTCGCAGCACTCAACCTCCGCACGCCTCCACTGCTCGTGTAATAAATTGAGTCTCACTATTTCATAGCCAGGACTGACATTCTCAGGAATAGAGTCTGAAAAAACCGACACGTCTCTTGGGGATACATTTGGGCCTAGCTTAAAATGACCGATGGCTTGTATAATTCCCGCTGCACACCTCTCTGTTGCATGAATTACATTAGGGTTGTCTTTAGCATTTTCAGCATGCCACTGCAGCAATTCTTCTTGGGCATTACTAACCTGAAAAGTGAAACAATTATTGAGTGGACGAGTCCTAAAGGCTATAGAAGCGCTCGACTTCTTGATGAGATGACAAGGATATCTTATAACGAGGAAAACGATTAAATACCAACCATGACTCCGTATACTTCTGGAATGCTGAACAGCTCAGCATCGTTCCCAGAGTCGCCACAAGCGAGAGTATTAATCGGTAATTTTCCCTCAGACTTGAACTTCTTGAGCAAATAAGCCAGGGCTTGTCCTTTGCCAGCTCCTTTTGCTAGTATGTCCAGATCAATTCCTCCACTATATATTATCTTAGCATCCAACTGGCAAAAAATAACAGATTTTTTTTAAAAATGAGGTTAAGACTAATAGTAAAACATATTCAATGCGATATCAAAATAAACAAATTCACACAGAGAGAGGAAGTGAGATAGATTCTGCTAAGATATTTAAGAGCTAAAATTATGCTTACCCCAAGTTTATCAAAAGACTCTGATAGAGTTTTTGTAACTCCCGGAGCCTTGTCTTTCTGAACATAATAACTGACCTTGTGTGGCCGCTGCTCTGTCTCTGGCTGCATGACACCATAAAATCCAACTTCCCATTGAACATTGTATTGCATCAACGTAATTTCCGTTACTATAACTGAGAATTCTGATTAAATCTATACCTGAAGAGTAAGTTCGGGGAACTTGCTTGTTTCTTTCAAGACAGCGTTTCTATCCCATTTGTGATTTAACTCTTCAACCCAACCATCATCCGGTACCATTGAGTTACCATAAGTTATCTCGGTTCCTACCGACATTATTGTTATATCCGGGGTTAACATAGGTTTCTCTTTTCTTAACTCCTTGTAAAGTGTAGGCGACCTTCCAGTCGAAAAAACTAGCAGAGAATCATGACGATAATTGGCTTCCCAAAGGGCATTAAACCTCAGCAGAGACATATTCTCGGCATCATGATGATCGACCTGCAAGGAAACCATTTTTTTCAAATAAAAAACACATAAACACGAGTGAATGCAAAGAAGAAAGGCATCAAACTTACCATTGTATGATCAAGATCTGAAACTATCATGAGACGAGCAGCAGATTTGAGCCGATCCATGATTTCTATTCTAACCAAACTAAATCCTGAAATAAGAACATGAATTATAGCATGTATGATAGGCTATTGGGTATCTAATACAGATGGGGAAAAAACAGTTCCAGTCCTAATGCTTAAAATCAGATGTGGAATTTAAATCTACAAAATCAAATACTATAACTAAACAAGATCAGATCACCATTTAACTCCTAATATATGCAGTGAAATCTAGTTAACTCCAATTGAAACAAGAAGACATTAAGCATGATATGATAGTATAACACAGTGATAACTAAACTCACAAATACAGTAAAACAATTGCACAATCACCAACTCAGTTCCCTCATCAAAGAACGATAAATTTCACTAATAATGTCCAGTAACTATTCTAGTTTCTGAATAAAAATACAAAGCAACTCATACAAATTCTATATCTACACTGTTCTGTGCAATAGAAGTAATCAAATGATCATAATCAATGCGAACAAATAGAATCCATGCCCCCAACCAAAATCTCGGTTTTCTCCCTCGTTTTCTCAACAATCAAGCATTAGTTTCCTCGTCAATCAACAACAAATTTCCCTAATACAGTTCAGTAACTGTTATAGTTTCTGATTAGATAAACAAAACCACATAAAAAATCTATATACACACTGCTCCGTGCAATAGAATCCGATTCCCCAACCAAAATTTCATTTCACCACCCATTTTCTCGGCAACCAAACAACACCTTTTGCATTAAAGCACACACAATCAGAAGAGCGATCGGAGATAGAGAAATACCGAAACTAGAATCAGCAAGAGCGAAGTTGCCGAGTCACCTGCGATTTCACGATAATCAATTCAAGCGTTCTCACAACAAAATCAAGCAAAGAGCTAGCAGAAATCGATGAAATGGATCTGAGAGGATTGGGGTTTTAGAAGAAAATTACCTGAAGAAAATAAAATTGTGTATGTGCTGGTAACTGATTAGTGGTACCATATTCGTTAGCACGATAAAAAAAATAAACAAAATTGTTTTTTATAAAAAAAAAAACTGATATTTTGGACACTTCTGCGTCTGTCAGTCTGTGAGTGGAGTGACCTTTTTTTTGCGCCCACACTTTAGGTCCCTTCGCCGTCCAATGTTCCCGTGTATTTTGGTAAATATTCTCTGATATATTTTTTTATGCCAACAAATTGTAACAAAATTTGGCCTCGATTATATTGAGATGAAGTAAGACAGCACTAAATTTGTGATTTTTAAGAATTTTTAAGATTATTATATTAATAATGGGTTCGAGACACACTCTTACGTAAAACGGGGTTCAATATTGTCATTTAACTCTCATTGAGAGAAGTCCAAAAGAAGTTGAAAATAAATATGAGATACCCCATCGTGATTCAAACTTAAGGTCTTTGACCCAAATTTACTAATTGGTTAAGCTAACGGGGTAAATATTTTCTAATCTATATGAGATTATTTATATATTCGCATCGGAATGCGAATAATATTTTAAATTCTGATTTAAATAATTAATTAATTAATGGAGTTCCCTTACACAATTAAAGTAGAGAATAAACAAGACAATAGATATCGAGAATACAAATAAAATAAGATACTGTCAATCACACATAAAATGTAGCATATCTTCCCTAATATTCCTATCGCAAATGAGTGATTGGAAGAGAGATAATGAGTCAGTAGTGTCCGTGTGGTTTCTCACTTTGGGCCTTCAGTGGGCTCCATGCTATAAGCGGTCCTTTAGTGGGCTTTATGTAATCGGGCCTTTAGGTGGCTTCAGGAGCATTTTGTTTCATTACCAGACTAGTAGAGAAAAAACATATTTTTTGGAAAAGTCAAAAAGGTCATTTTCTAACTAATGTTTTTCATTTTTTTTATATTAGTTAAGGATGACAAAATCTCTTCCAAACCTACTACGTTGTCATTTTAGTCGAATACTTTAAATTTGACTAAAATTCAACATCTTAACATGATCAAATCGAGAATGAGGATGACTCAATAAACTCCAAACCTGCACTGTAGTCATTTCTAATCACAATAATATATAGAATATTCATATAAACTAGATTGAGACTTTGTCATCACTGTAATACATGCCAAATTCATATCCACACATGGACAAAAGTGTGAACCTTTGCTAGAAATAATAATCCAATCACAATCTAACCCAAAATTTCAAAATAATAAGTAAAATCCAAAACAAAATGTATATATAGCAATAATAAGATCCATCTTTTAAAGAAGAGACTATCTATTGTTAGAAGTTCATAAAAAATAGTCAAATAATAAAAAACAGTATCATGTGCTTTATGCACTACATGAAAGAATCAGAACACAGTCATAGGTTAATAATCATACACAATCTCATCCCTCCCTCACTCCCTCTGTCTCTGAAGCCTGGTTGACTTTTACAACAGTATGCTTAATATCATCCTGGCCATGAAATGGGTAGTGAAGCAAGAGAAAAACAAAACACACCATTACCTTTTTGGCCCTGTTGCTTTTGTTTTGGCATAGCTGCAAGCATTTGGCACCCATGCTCTTGGGGCTTCACTGCATCATCCAAAGTTGTCACTTTATTTTCACCATAGGGCCATCTTGCATCATGGCAACGAACTCGCTGTAGTCTATGCGACCATCCTGCAAATTTCACGAGGAAAAATGTTTTCCGGTGAGAATGCATGGTATGAGGATTGAAACCAGCAACATCATGTTTATTATACGAGGTCTCTGCCACTTCAACCACAGTATTTGGTTTTTGCGATGAGAATGTGTTTTTGTATGCGAAAGAAAAAGGATAATGAGATAGGGATAGATACATTATCTTGGTCAACTTCGCTGATGATTTCGTCCAGGTGAAGCTCTTCGTATCCGAATTTCTGGCAGGCTTGCTGGAGTTCATCCTGAGTAATGTACCCGCTCCCGTCCTTGTCAAAGTATGCGAAAGCTGCGTACATGTGATCCTCCTTCTGGATCTTGTTCAAGTGGAGCATTGCAGCTACAAATTCACCATAGTCTATTGTGCCGCTATTGTCAATATCCGCCTGCAATTATTTTACGACAAAAGAAAAAATGAAGGTTCATCAGATTGTACAGCATGACATGCTTTGCTGTTAGGATTCCATTTGCGAGTCTCGATCTCACGACCAGACTAGTCTTTTGGTCATAGTGGTCACTCCTAGGAAAGTCGAACAAGTTTCAACCCATAAAATGTGAGTTTTAATGAGAAAAAAACATAGCCTCACAACTTTTATGTGAATATCACATTTTATACAGAGATATACTCTTAGGAGGTCGATGATTTCAATCCTCATGTGGGCAATATTACTATTTAAGTTATTGTTGATAAAAAATGTGGAGATGCTTAAACAGAATTGGCAACTGACACTTACCGCTTGCATCAACCCCATAATTTCTGACTCGTGGATATTGGCACCCACTCTTTCCAGTCCAGACTTCAATTCGTCGAGAGTGATCTGTCCGCTGTTATCTGCATCAATCATCTTGAACATTTCTTTCAAGCCAGCGATTTCCTCTTCGGAAAGGATCTCAGCTATGACCTGCAGAAATAGGAAACTGTTAAGTAATGCACAAAACTCCCGAACAGTCTCGCAGAACAAAATGGCTGACCAAATTTTTATAAATTTGATGTCATATATCAAGTATCCCCAAATACCATGAACTTTCACAATTCTTTCTGAACCAACCAACAAGAAAAAAATGTAACTTTCAATCATATAAAGTTACTCTTTTGGCCTCATTTCACTTTCGCGGTGTTAACTGGCGAGGACCCCATGCTATATCTGTAGAATATAAGGGATCAGGAGACGTTGCAAGTTTGTCTCAAGTTTCGCTCCGCTACAGGAATTATCAATATGATCTATGAAAATGAAGGCCTGTGAGACACAGCTGAAACTAGCATGGTATTGAAAAGATGAACAAATCGGCAAACAATGTCTATCCAAAAAAAATTGTGATCATTTTGGGCTTTTGAGCAGATATGCCTGAATTTGGATGGAAAGATATAAACAAAAATCTAACCAGTTAAATAAAGCCGAAGGCCCTAATGCACAGAAAGCTATATTGCATACTAGATTGGTTCCTTTATAGCATTTGTTGATGATGAAGCTACTTACTCTAATGGCTATTTTCTTGAGCTTGGTCATAGCCGAAAATTGTTTCAAGCGACTCAGAACTGCAGAATCAAGAGGTTTATCTGGAGCTTCGCCATCAACCTGAACCCATGGGTGACCTAAAAGGTAAGCAAAGGTAGAGTCAGTGGACTACTTATATTTCAAGGCAGAAACAAAACCGATACTTTCCTTTGGCTGGCTGAGATAAATAAGCAAATGTGCAAATCTTAAATATTCTGCGTTTGATTCTCATAACATAACTGTTGATTTGATTCCCAAGTAAGAAGACTTGTCCATGTATGCTCAAATAATAGGTGGATTTACAGTTTCTTTTGTAACTTTTAGAACAGAACAGAGGAAAACAAAATTAGATAATAACCAAACAAGATCGTACAAGAACATCTTAAACAAAGAAAATGTTTTTGAATTATTTGCTGCTAATGCAAATAATAGAGTAACTCTTTGATGTCATGGTCCACATATCAGCTAATTCTATAATCTGTAGGAGTGTCCTAGGGTAGTAGCCTTGCTTTGGGGCAGAGAAAAGCCATCTTGACAGATTTACACAGATATTTCACTGCCCGTCAGCTTTTTAATCCTCAACTAAATAAACCCCCTCCTCCATTACTAGTGTTTTAAAGTTATGGAATTGATATAGCTTCTAAGGAGAC
>JAYMTP010003071.1:0-17855 GCA_036897365.1 Geranium brycei | reverse complement strand
AAACGGTCCAAAAAGGGCACGAGCTTGATTTTGATTATGATTTTCTGGGTTCAGTCTCCGAACCCTCACCGATTCGTCGGAGGATCTCGGCGATGATGGCGATGAATCCGATGGCGGAGCTCGATGACGACATGGTCCGCAGCATGTCAATCGGAGCCGTCTTCTCCGACTTCGTAAGCTTCTCTATTTAACTTGAGTTGGTTTCGATTTTCGTCATCCTCGGTTGCGAATTGAGTTGGGGTTTAATCAGAAATCTGAAGCATTAGCTTCTGAGTCGATTTTGAGTTTTGGGTTATGAGAGCTTCTGGTATTGGCATTGTTTGGGAACCTGATGTGAAGTGGGTGAAGGATTTGGTGTTTTATGTTTATACACAGTTGTTATTTACTTGTGTTTAAAGATTAAACTTTGATTTAGATTAGCTTGTGGTGTTCATTACCCGAGTCAGTGAGTGGGGATTATTTGTGTATTTGCATATTGGGTTTATTTCTATGATGTGTTTTATTGGGTTTTTATTGTTCTCCTGCCATGTTCAATATAATGTATGAGTTTTTTTTTGGTATCCATTTTGTTAAGTGGGTTTCTTCTTTCATTTGATTTTGGGATCCATAGTGTGGAAATTTGATGACTTATTTTGTATGATGGAATGGACTAAATTTTATCATAAAATTGTTTCTTTTCTGATAGGTTTCTCGCAATTTGCAGGGTGGAAAGATTAATTGTATTGATTTTCATCGTAAGGATGACCTTCTCGTGACAGCCAGTGAAGATGATTCGGTGCGGCTATACGACATTGCAAATGCCAAGTGAGTGTGTCCTCCTGAAACAGATATTGAACATATAAGTGGCTAGATTTTGAAGTGTTTAACACATTCAAATAACGTGCTTAATAAGAACTTACTTATGCATGCTGGATTCGAGTTTTTCCCTTGTTTGTTGATTGTTGAACTTTTTTCATATTTTTCCCGTCTTGAACTATTTCTTTATGCCGTGATTCAGATCATAAAGTATTTTTCCTTCTCCCTATCTCCCTGTTTTGCTTTGACTAAGCAACTTGTGATGAACTTCAGGTTGCTCAAGACCACATATCATAAGAAACATGGCACTGATCGCATATGCTTTACTCACCACCCAAGCTCTGTTATATGTTCTTCAAAATACAATTTAGATTCTACTGGAGGTGAGTTACAGTGTTGAAAAATATTTGTCTTCCGCTCTATGTAACTTGGAAATATTGGTGACACCTTTTGTTTGCTTGGCAGAATCTTTGAGGTATCTATCAATGTATGATAATCGATGCCTTCGCTACTTCAAAGGACATAAAGAGAGGTTTGACCCCATGACCTATTGATAACTCTTAATACGGAGGCAAATTGGTTTTATTTGTCGAAAATAAGAATTTTTAAATAGCGAATAATCATAGCTCTTACAACATCAGTTTTTTCCATTAATTAAAAGATCTAAATCGTTTGAAAAAAGAAAAAGAAATACACATGGCCATTGAAAAATTCTATTTGCTCTAGTAATGAATCGTTGATTTAGCCTAATAAAATATTTACTCCTTGCCCAAGGGTAATGGATTGATTGACCCTTCTATTCATGTTAAGTTGATGGATATTCTTAACGGGAAAATCCTCTTGATGGATAGCGCACATTCAATTAGACCGAGCTTCATTGTAATTGAGTTATTCCAAAGCAAAGTCAAATAACTTATTTTAAGAAACGGAAGCCATCAAATTCATATAAGCGAAGAGCTTTATTCACTGGTAAGAACAAGTGAAGAGATGCATTGTGGTTTGATTGATTATAAAAAAGAATTCTTGCTTTCATGGTGACCTTTTTGAAGCATACCCAAGAGAACTCTGTGATTATGGATGATAACTACATAGGCAATTTGCTTCAATTCTCCACCCTCACCTTAACATTCAAAGAGAGATATGATGAAGTTCTATTGTATGTAGTGATATTTATTGAAGAGTGACTTTGGCTATCAAATGAGTGAACACCATCTTGGACAAATGCAGACACTTGGTTGGCATTCAAAAGAAAGTATCTAGTGGATCGGATGGTTTTATGTGGTCAAAATAATAGCAACAAAAACCTAACTTTCACTTATTACTGTGGAAATGGAGGCACATTCTTTTCCACCTTTTATTTGTCCTCCTTGATAAATATAGTGCTGATTTGAGTATTGCTGATGTGGGTGTGAGAGTGGGGATAAGTTCTCCCGGTATCAATAATGTTGCTCGTGATGATGGCAAGATGAGATGGGATACAAGATGTGACCTATGAAACAGGAAAAACAGTAATACACAGCTTCGCATGTCCTCAACTTATGGAGCTAGCATGACATTATTAGGCTGAGCTTTTGAGTCCTCTACAACCAAAAATAATGAACGTTTAAGCATGCCATGAAGAGTTCCATCATCCAAATATGATAATTGTTTATTGTCACATATCGTGCACATCATAGCTCTCATATATTTCAATGTGAAGGGGATTGGACAACAATAGAGATAGAAAATAAGTAGTAGGAAATATCAAAGTATATCGTTATTGGATATTGTCTTGTTCTGACACTAGAATTTTGGTGAACTCTGTCACTGGGTAGTGCATCAAGGCATTAGTTAACTATGTGTTGGTGCCACACACTGTTTCTCCTGATCTCCATAGTTTGCTATTTTAATATATGTCTGGTAGATTAAGTACTTCACCAATGAGTAGAATCTGGTCACTGTTTTCTCCTGTAAGATTCTGCTTACTTTTTCTTGAAGAGTAATGTCCCTTTTATTCTAATTAGTTGTTGTGTGGCTATTGAGGGCTTTATTCACTGTTATGCTGACTAGTTGTTTGTTATTACTTTTTCAGAGTCATTTCCCTCTGCATGTCTCCTATTAATGACAGCTTCATGTCTGGTTCACTTGATCACTCAGTTAGAATATGGGATCTTCGAGTAAATGCCTGTCAGGTTAGCTATTATGTCTGGTTTATTAGAATGGTAGAAAATTATAATAGCCTGCAAAGGAAATGGTTACATCGGTTCCCTTCAGGTTGTGTTCATGTGATTTTCATTTGTAGTTATTACATCATTATGATTTGTACTCACCAGTATTATTTCCAGGGAATTTTACGTCTACGCGGTAGACCTACGGTTGCATATGACCAACAAGGCCTTGTCTTTGCTGTAGCAATGGAAGGTGGTGCCATTAAATTGTTTGATTCACGATCATATGACAAGGTCCATTACATTGTATTGCATTTTTCAAGATTTGGAGTTATATACGTCACGAACTTAATTTACATATCCACGTGCAGGGTCCCTTCGACACCTTCTTCGTAGGTGGAGATACAGCTGAGGTTTGTGACATCAAATTCAGCAACGATGGCAAATCCATGCTGTTGACGACTACAAGTAACAACATTTATGTTCTTGATGCATATGCAGGAGAGAAGGTCAGCTACCTAGCTAGTTGTTACTTTCTATTTAGGTTTTTTAAAGTTCAATACCCTTTTCCTATAAGTGCCCCACAATGTTCCGAAATTAGTGTCTAGTTCCAATTTTAGTTGGTTATTAGCCATAAGTTACCAATGTTATCCCCATAAGTTAGTTTGTAACAATTTAAGTAGCGAGGAGAATCTTGGTACAAACAATTAGAGTAGAATTTCCCGAATTATTGCTGATCGATAAAACAAAAAACTTGAGTAGTGGGGACATGGTAGCAGTGAGGATAAAGGGTGGAAAGTCAAGCACTAAAGAAATAAATTTTCACTACTCTGTACTATGATTATAAGTCCAGCCAACAACTTTTCCATACCTTTAGATGTTTGTCATATATAAAAGTATATGGTTTGCACTTGCACGACTGATTATGAAACTTGTCCATATGCAGCGCTGGGGGTTCAGTGTTGACCCATCTCCAAATTCACCTATAGAGGCAACTTTTACCCCAGATGGCAAGTACTTGGTCTCAGGTATCTTATCTCTCTTTCTCTCTCTACTTGAAAACTGATCTAGCATTGCATACCCACTGCAGGTGTTTTGAAGGGATATATTCTCATAGTTGTGAATCTCTTTGGGGTGGAACTTTAAAATAACCGTGACTGTGAAGAGCATAATTTATTACTGTTTGATTTTGACCATCTAATATCTTTCTAACAGCTAACATCACAAAATGTTAAACAAACGCTAATGTGAAGTCATTGGCCGCCTTCTCTTACATATAATCATGAATTTTATTCAACGATGGCTAAAACTAACTTCATTTTATTCGTCATTAAAGGCTCAGGAGATGGAAGCTTACACGCGTGGAACATCAACGTGAAACATGAGGTACGTATATCGTTTGTTTTTTCTCACTGAAACGCTGAAATTGTTAGATATCAACATTGCCATGATCCTTGGTCTGTTCGTTTTGGGATGTAAATGGGGATTTAACATTCCGAGTAGTTTAGGTCTCTGTTAATGCCATGCTAAGGTCCTTCATTCCAAGTGATGAAGTCATAGAACTTCATTCACACACAGGCATGGACACTCGGCAGTTACATTACATATAACGATAACATTGCTGAATAACAAGGTTCTAAAAAATGATGGACGCTAGTCGGGCGGATAGGGACTCTGGGAATTAATTGGATTTGAAATTTTCCATTTTTATTAAATAAGTTAGTATATATGCACAATTAAAATATATAAAAATAACTATTTTAAATATTTAGAATATAAAATTTACTATTTGTTACATTCATGTCCTTCAAAAATAATAAAAGCACCAACAAAAGTATCTATCAGTATAAATTATTTTAATTGTTGGCATTTTATATTATTATTTGTTTACAAAATCAGTTTTGAAAAGAAAAAATGCTTAGATCCGCCTAGGTTCGCCTAAACCTGGCCTAATTCCGCCTACCCGACTTGATTTGCCCGATTATGTGAAATCGGGAATGGTGTTCTAAGAATCCCCGCTTAGGCGACCGCCCAGACCAGTTCTTAGAATACTGCTAATAAACTGTTAATTCATTTTCTGGCGGGTGTGTTCGTGCAGGTGGCGTCGTGGAACAGCCACATAGGGGTGGCGTCGTGCTTGAAATGGGCTCCACGGAGGGCCATGTTTGTTGCTGCATCGTCTGTTCTCACATTCTGGATACCAAACACCAACAATTCCAGACCTGTTGTTGCTGAATCTGGAGCTCAACCAGAACATTTCCCTCGTTAAAACTAGAATACAAAATTTCAATTACTTGAAGCAGAAGTTTTGATGATGTAACTATTTGATTGCAGTAATAACTATATCAACCATGATGGGTTCAATTCTGTATATTATTGCGAATTCTATCAGCTTCTTTTTCAAATTTAAATAGAGAACTAGATGGATGATGAAAGTGAATGTTTGTTTCGAGTTAATTTGAATAATATTATCCAACTTTAACCTATATAGTTTGTGATGTAATCTGCAATTTAAAAGTTAAATCAATCTCTGTGGCTGTGAATGATAGAATCTTAGGAAAAATGCAAAGTCTCTTTCCTTTATGTTTTTTCACAAACTCTCTCTTCATTTTATTTTTGCAAAAATTCTTATCTACTCATGTTCATTTTTGTAAAAACTCTCATTTATTCATGTTTAATTTTGCATTGTCTATGCAAATCCGTGAAAATTAATGGAAGTGTCGTTTAAGTGTTAACTCAAACGTGCTTAGGGGTAGACACTTTGGCAACGGAACCAGAGACCGCATCCGAACGAACTGGAATCGGGACCAGAGAATCGGGAACTGTGAGTAACAGTTCTGGTTCTAGTTCTTAAAATAGAGAACCGTTGAGTCTGGTCTAGTATGATTCTTGACCGGTTTGGCCCGATTTTTGACTCATGCCCACTCTTAAACGTGCTAGCTTAAACGTCCAACACTTAAGTGACATTTCTGTTAATTTTCACGGATTTGCACAGACTGTGCAAATTTGAAGATGAATGAAAAGAGTTTTTGCAAAAATACAATGAAGTGAGAGTTTGTGCAAAAAAAAACATAATGAATGGAGACTTTTTACAATTTTCCCTATCTTTGAATACATATTTATATTTATTTGGATTAATTACAATATATTCGTACTCGTACTACAGTTATCAGTTTTACACTTTACTCCAGCTATTATAAAATTTTTAATTTGAGATCAGTCAATTACATGTTTTTACCCTTTGCTTTAATACGAATAAAATTTGGATGGAAAATCTCTTTTTTAAAAAGACAAAAATAGTCCTAAATTAATTTGAAATCAATTCTAACTGGTTTGGTTCGAACTGATAATAAACTATAATTGAAATTTGATTTAAGCAATTGAACCGATTTAACTAGTCCATCTCCTTCTTATTATCATGCTCCATAAAGTCACCTCGTATCTCCCATTATGCTCCTTAATTCTGGGTCACCCTTTATCAGGATCCCCCGATCGCATTTATCGGGTACATTTCTCATCTCAACAACTTAGCTAAACTCCAAAACATTCATAACTAATGGTCTACAAACAAAACACTAGATTCTACATCAATTAAAATGAAAATTTAAGAACACACACATCATATGAAACCAAAGAGCAAAGACAAACCAAAACACTACATGCAATTGCAATTATTCCCACAACACCAACACAAACTACACTACACTACACATAATAACCAAACTTAAAACCACATTTTATTACATACTCATTTTATTATCATCACTCATTCCCCCTCATCGTCTCGTTGCCGCCGTCCAAACCCTCCGACCTAAGCCTTCCTGTTCTTCTCCACAGTAATCTCCCCTCTGTACTCCTTCTCTACTCCTCCTCCTCCTCCGGCCCCGACGTGCCCCCGATAATCCCCTCCGGCCCCGACACTTCCCCGATAATCCCCTCCAGCCCCGACCGCGGTGTCCTGAATCCCCTGCCCAAATTCCTTGGTCTTCTGCCCGACGTAGTCCGTCATGTCCACGACCCTCCTCTTGGCCTCGTCGACAGGGTCCCGCCCGGTCACCTGACGAATGTAGGTGGCCACCCACGAGAGTGACGACAGCGCGGTCACCCCCAGCGCCCCCGACGTCAGTATCGCCCCCACCGCCAGCCCGATGGCCAACGCAGCGGGGACTATCACCGGGCTGAATATGACGAACAGGGGCGTCGCCACCGCCAGCCCGATCAGGGTCGCCAGGAGGGTGAACCCGGAGAGGGCCAGCAGGGTTCCCCCGACGGGGAGCCCAAAGAGGACCGCCAGGACCTGCCCGGCCGAGGGGCCGTTCTCCGGGAACAGGGACTTGCCGCCGGCGGAGGTGTCGTAGCGGTTGTAGTACGGGTGCACCTGTAATTAAAGTATGTTAAAGATTGTGCATTATAGAGTTCCTATTCAACTTGGGCTAAAATTTAAATAGTGTACTATAGCTTTTTTTGTTATTTTGTGGGAGGGTTCCCAAAATTAATCAAACTGACTCGAAAAGCAATCGAATACAAAAAAATTAAATTTCAGTTAAATCGAAAAGTAACTGAATAAAAAAGAATTAAATATCGGTTCCGAAACAAAATTTTAAAACTTTATTGGTTTGATTTCAATTTACAAAATGAAAACCAATAAAAAATAATCGACTTGCGGCTGATCAGAGATTTTTATTAATTAAACCTAAAATTATTAAATTAATAAAAAAATAAAATGACCAAAAATGTGAAAAATAAAGTTAAAATCAATTTAGAATGTGATAATTTCATAAAAATTGATTTAAAAAAATTCAACCAAAATTCGCTCAGTTAACTAGTCCAAAATTTGAGAATTTCATGTAATGAAGTTTATAATTAACTGAACCACAACAAACAAAAACGGACATATTTAAACCCAAACTAAATTTCTTCAATCTAGTTGAGTTTTTATTCTTTAATAAAAACAAAGTAACTCAAAACCGAACTGAACGGCCTAATAGGCTGATAGTAGGTAAATGTAAATGTAAAGTATCTTGTATTATTAAATTCAATAATATTTCTCTATTTCTATAGACCTGGATCTGGCTTCCGTGCGGGCGGTTGATATCGCCGGAGGTGATGTGGCGGTCGCGGTCGCCAGGGCTGGTGGT
Source organism: Geranium brycei (assembly GCA_036897365.1). Lineage (NCBI taxonomy): Eukaryota > Viridiplantae > Streptophyta > Magnoliopsida > Geraniales > Geraniaceae > Geranium > Geranium brycei. The sequence goes on along the minus strand of JAYMTP010003071.1, from coordinate 9,775 downwards.
GTGACGGTCGATGATGGTGGTGGTGTGGCGCTCGCGGTCTTGGGCTGCCATTTTTTTATGCACGGAAGGTGTTTGTGAAAATGCCTCAAAGAAGAAGAAGTAGATTGATCTAGAATTAATGTTGTTGGGAGTGAGTTGGGTTAATTTGTGGGGGTGTTATAAATATGTTGGGAGAGAGATGGAGGAGAGGACACGTAATGGGTGGAGATGGCGAGAGGAGAGAGTGCATGAGGAACAAGTTTCATGGCTGCGTCTTCGAGGACATGCATGAAGAGGTTGTGTTATGTTGACGACACATGGTGTTTCTGAGCAACTCTTTTGCTGTGTTCTTTACAGGTGTTTGGTCTCTTATGATGTTTCGGTTTCACGAGAATCTACACCGCCGAATCTTATTATGCTGTCTGATTTCTTACTTTGCGAATATTCTTCCTACTCGAAATGTTGGGCCCGGGTCCAAGATGATTTATGGGCCTCATTTCTTGCTCTATATTTGTATGGCTCAAACCTTTCAAAATGTATTCCAACTAGGGGTCTTCATCGGGTCGGGTTGGGTAGACCTGACCGAGTTTGGGTTTACCCGACAAGTCTTGAGTCTAGAAAACTAGACCCAAGACTCGACTCAGGAGGGGTGTCGGATGGTCAAGTTTGGATGTAGTAGAGTGTCGGGTCTCGGGTCAATAGGGTTTTGGTCGGGTTGGGTTGTCGGGTAGAAATGGACAACTCTAATTCCAACCGACTCACATGCCACTTTCGTTGATGAACACAATATCATTAAAGGGGAACACCATTCACTATGTATATTGTGTTGGAGAAATCTGGGTTCACTGTGTATATTGTGTTGGGGCGATCCAAGTCTTACTTAGAAGAAGATCCCGAGAAAAGCCCACATACACATTATAGCGCACATTTGACCTAAAAGACTAGCCTATTGAGTTTAAGGTTCAAAATCATAGTATGCCCTCTAAATTCACCGAGCCTTCAATTGCAGTTGTTGCCGAAAAATGACCGCCACGCGAACTTCCGCAAAATCACTGCCGCTAATGTCCCTCCATCAGCTCGATCACACCTGTTGGTATATGTGAGTTTTCTCTTCAGACACTGACAAATAAGTTAAAAGACTGATAATATAGTTCTTCAAGGGTCGGTCCAGAACAGAGATTTTCCTAATTGGAGACCATTCACTCACCTCGTCTTAATTATATTAGGGTATTGTTATCCTTCCACTTGTAACATAGACAGCGCGACACGTAAAATTTTTTTGAAGAGAGTTCAAAAAATAAAATTTGAAGTTAGTATTGTACATTTAGTTGCAATCAACTGATTAATCGTGGGGTTTACTTTTATCATTTGACACATGAGTTAGTAAAGAGATGTTAAAGAACAGAGATATTGTCGTCATCACCACCACACAGAAGTGTCAAGTTCATGTAACAGTAACACAAATTTAACCCTAAAGGACACAAAATTAGAGCAATGAAACTGAGAAAATAAGTCACACAGATTGAACTGGGAAAATAATGTATGAGTCGTTCTTGAGAGTTAAATACTGGGACCAATAAATGTTGAAGCTGAGTTACAAAAACTACCCAAATTAACTCAATTATTTTATGCAAGCAAACAAAGAGTAAACAAAGCCCAAATCCTCAGTGCACTGCACTTTCAGAAATATATATGACCCAAAAACAAAGTAAACTACTTAAAACTGATGGAGGATTTTATCACTCTGATATGCTATTGTAAACAACCTCCTCTTCTTCGTCATCATAGGCTTTGATCTTTTTCTTCTGCTCACAAACACAAAACTCTTCAACCATTGATTAGACTGTGTAGTGCTGTTGGATTGTGTCAATGTCAAGTCCCTTTAGCTTCACCACTGACTCTACATGCCCCTTCAGTGTGTGCAGCTCCCTCAGCCTGCAAATCCACAATATTCGAACCAAAACATATAAGTATCAATGCTCTAAAATCACTAGATGCTAGTCGGGCAGATAGAGCCTTCTAGGGACTTATCGGGGATTAGTCAGAAAATGAATCGAATTCAAGGACTAGTCGGGGATTAAACGGGGACTAATCAATGAAGTCAGGGATTTTTAGTATCAGTTTACACATAGTTCCGTGATCGTTTAGTCTTAAGCAGAGAGATTATTGTTGATAAAAGTTTGTGTTTGGGATTTCGCCTGATCATAGCATAATGTGTTAAAACTGATTTGGCTTACCTTGCAACCTCAGCGCGCCTCTTGGCTTGCTCTGCGATCTCGGAGAGCTCTCTGTAGCTACTCTTTTCGTTGAATACGTTGTTGGCCTCTGGGGGCTGAAGGCCGTGGAGGGTCCTTTGTGCGGCTGCCCATTGCGCTTCCCTCTCCTCTTTCCCGTAATCCTTCTTTGTGGTGAAGGCGGTCTGAAATGAAATGCAGAATGGTATTTGAATTACTATAATGCATCAAGTTAGCGAGCAGAACTGAAATTAAAATTCCTTATTTTACACACCTTGTTCTCCAAGAGATTGTCCCAAGCCTTTCCACTCAGAACGTATCGGATGATAAATTTGAGGATATCGAGCGGGAAGTATGTGACTAAGCTGAACAGCCATATCACACCAGCCCAGCCCCATCCACATCCCTCAATACGCGCAAAAGCCCAGTTTGCGTACACCGCTATCAAAGTCGCCACCTTATAAACAAAAAGGATAGGAGTGCTCAATTCGTGAAATCATCATTCACATTGCAAAACCAGCAAATGACTAATCTATGTTCAGGATCCTTACCAGCTGAGCAATCACAAAAGCGCCAAGCAAGAGCATTCCAGGGCGTTCAACAAAAGACCAGCTGCGAGACCTCGTCACGAAAATAAGGGCCTGGCTTACAATACTCACTTGAAGGTACAATGCAGCCATCATCTGTTCAGGGCGAACCCTGATTGACCTCACGCCAAACTTGTCCTACATTACATTACGAGAAATCACAAGTCATATAATGAATGAAGAAACTCGGGCAAATAAGTAAACACATGAAGTAGGCATGTTCTCTTACAGAGAAGAAGTCGGTATCATGCATAAGCCAGAAGAACACAACGGTCATGAGTGCCATGTAACCACCCAGCACAATTCCAGTTGCGAAAATCTCTTTCAATTTCCAGCTGTCTGGCATTGGAGATGGCTTGACTCGATCCTTGGAAATCGTCATGATTGTTCCTAGAAGCACAATAATGGAAAAAGTCATACTCTGATACACTACTACTCAAGAGGTGCAAATAGTATAAATGTCATACTATATATAGTACATTTCCTACATAGTATAAATGTCTTGTAATCATAAGTCTTACCGTCATTCAAGATAGCAATGATCAGGACCATGAATGGTGCAAAGTCAAATTTCCATATCAACGCAATGAACATGAAACCAAACTGCAAAATCGAGAAAAGATCATTATTACACATAAACTGTAACGATATAATACAATTGCTTAAATATTAACATGCACACTTACCACAATACGGATGGTGATGGACACTGCATAGATCTACAAACGAGAAGAATCAATCAGACAGGATAAACTAACATATATAGTACGACAAAATTTCAAGTTTATAGCGATGATGGTAGTAGGAAATGTACTAACTGTGTAATTTTTCATGCGCTGGAAGATAGCTCGGCTGGTTAGCACAGCACTTATAATAACACTCAAACCCGGTTCAGTCAAGACAATATCAGAAGCACTCCTGGCAGCATCAGTAGCATCAGCAACAGCAATTCCTATGTCTGCCTTCTTTAAAGCGGGAGCATCGTTCACACCATCACCGGTCATACCACAGATGTGTTTCCGTTCCTGGAGCCTCTTTACAATTTCGTACTTATGTTCTATTAAAGATTAAACAGGAAAGGAATTTTTATCAGCTGAAGATATTGTAGGAATTAAAATAATACAATGAAGCCCATTAAACAAGATTTTAGTTCTATTTCTGCAATTTCATACTAAAGGAAAAAGAATACGCGTATAATTTTAAACGAATCAGTAAGAGTAGGGCCAAAAGCGAACCTGGGAATACTCCAGCAAACCCATCTGCCTTTTCAATCAACTCATCTATGGGGAGAGAGGCCATGGAAGAGTCCTTGTTATTACCAAGCAATGAAGAAGAGGGATACATGTTTGTTCCCATTCCAAGCCTCCGACCAGTTTCCTTACCTATGGCAAGCTGGTCACCTACACGTCAAGAACGAATTCACAATTTAGGCAATGAGGCGATGAACAGTTGGAATGTTGTAAGAATCATCTTGACATTGTGAACTTTACCAGTAATCATCTTGACATTCACACCAAGGTTGAGTGCTCTTCTGATTGTTTCGGCACTGTCATGCCTAGGAGGATCAAAAAGAGGTAGCAAACCAACAAACTCCCATGGTGACCCAGGGCTATCTTTAGATTTCTCGGGTACCACCTGCAGAAACGCAAAAGCACATAACTTAGAATAGATTAAATTAATTACTAGGCAAAAGCAAGAACAACAAGGTTGCCTCTACATACCTGTCTTGCAACGGCTAGAGATCTGAGCCCACGCTCAGCAAATTTATCTATGACTGCATGAGCCTTTCTCCTGACATCCTCTTTGCATTTGCAAAGTTCTATTATCTGTTGCAACACGAAAGAACTGAATAATTAAGACATGTCCGCCACAGAGCATTATGGATCCATATGCTAATGTAATAACACATGATTACCTGCTCGGGGGCACCTTTACTAGCTCTGTGCCAGTTCCCATCTGCATCAATGTAGGTAAGAGCAGTCCTCTTGTCTACGGGATTGAATGGAAGGAAATGAACCTCACGGACACCAGCACGTGCCTGCCCAATATGAAATATTAAACACCTTAGTAATTGATGTATGATTCATTTCTTAGTTGAAAATTAAATAAAATCCCAAGAAAACTATACCTCCTTTGGATCAGCAAGCATCCCAACAATGGCAGCATCAATAGCGTCCTGGTTTTCAGTTCTAGAAGCCCTTGCAGCGAGAAGCAAAACATGCTCCTTCTCTACACCTTTAGCGAAGACTTCAATCAGGTTTCTGTCGACACTCAGCTTGTTAAGGGTGAGAGTCCCTGTCTTGTCACTGCACAGGACATCCATACCGGCCATTTCCTCAATGGCAGTCATTCTCTTGGTGATAGCACCCTGCTGAGAGAGCCTGTGAGAACCTATAGCCATAGTGACAGACAAGACAGTGGGCATGGCAATTGGAATTCCTCCGATCAAGAGGACAAGCAAATTGTCAATTCCATCCCTGTAGGCGCGGTGTTGAATCGGGTACATGACAACCAGCTCAATGGCTATACCAACGGCAATGGAGCAGATGCAGAAGTTACCGATCGCAGTAAGAACTTTCTGGAAATGCCCAACCTGGTTCGTGCTGTCCACCAAATGGGCAGCTTTACCAAAGAAGGTGTGCACGCCAGTGGCAATAACAACTGCTTCGATTTCACCTTGCTTACATGTCGAGCCAGAAAACACTTCATCCGAGGGATTCTTTGTGACGGGTAGGGATTCTCCGGTAAGAGCCGACTGGTCAATCTTTAAGGGATCACCCTCAAGAAGACGAGCATCAGCAGGAACGATGTCACCCAATTTGATACTGATAATGTCTCCTGGAACCAAAATCGAAGCATCTTGCTCGCTCCACCGACCGTCTCTGAGAACCTATAGTATAATGGTCAGAAGAGGATGAGAATAATAGTTGAAAAATTAGTGTTCCATTTCAAGCTTTTAAAAATATTTCTCACCTTTGTCTTGGGAGCAAGACCAGCCATCAGAGCTGCTGCTGCATTACCAGCGTTGTTTTCTTCGATAAAACTAATTGTTGAATTGATCACCAGCAAGACAATGATCCCAACAAAGTCCTGCCAGTCCGGAGGTCTACCACCGCCATTTGCCAATGCAATAGCCATGATTGCAGCGGCTTCCATCACCCATGACAATGGGTTCCACATGAACCCCAAGAACTTGAGAATTTTGCTTTCCTGTTAATAAAAGACATTATAATCAAATTCAGACATCACATATATTAGAAAAACACTTAAATTTCAGACATCACGGATATAAGAAAACATTTGTGTTATCTATCAGAGGAAATAAAATGAACCTTCTTTTCTTCCAGTTTGTTTGGGCCAAAAACTTGGAGCCTGTTGGCTCCTTCCTCCGATGAGAGCCCCTCTCTCGTACATTTCAGCTGCTCAAACACTTCCTCTATAGGGATCCGTTCCTGTGAAAGATGATCATATTTAGTATCTCTAAGAACACGGACGAAACAATAATAATAAAATCTTTTAGGGATTAATATGCAATTAACATGATATACCAAGAAGCAACATACTATAATTTACAAGAGTATCTCTGCAAGTATCAAATTATCTATCCACATAAGACTTTTCCATGTTTTAGCTGTATACAGATGCAGCACAAAAAGAAACTCAACCCGCTTCAAATTTAATAAAAATCAATGGCTTTAAGTTTCATCCCTTCTACTTTATTAACAATTTCGGAGGACGACAGACTAAAAAGTAAAAACCCCATGATGTAACAAAACACAACAAAAAATTTTTTTAGTTCAATACTCCATTTGTGGTAAATACTTTAGCAACTTGTCATTTACAATAAAGGCACTCGGTCATGCACATACAATACTCATTAGTAATGCATATGCATTATGAAACAAGGGCAATGCCATGACAAGAGACCAACCCAACAAACTCGCTCAGTCTCTCACCTCAGCGGTTGTAGTAATGATCAGGATGGGCCAATTTGTTGGCATCGCTTCTCAGAAATTAATTCAATTAATACTCAATATGTAATTCTCGGTCTAATTATCCAGATTCAACTCACAAGTGACAGTATACAAAATTTACTCTTTCAAAAAAATATTCCTGAAAAAAATAAGGGAATGCCGATCACATCAGCCACTTGAACCTGAGCTATACGGGCAATAAATGGCGGCAAAAAAGTCAAATCTTTAGCCCCCACTATGACTTTAGTACTCACAATAAATCCAACCTCTGAACTAAATATACCAGTCCAAATTAATCAATCAAAACATAAGGAATCTGAGGCAATTCATTACCAATTCAACTCTGTTAATACCATTTACCAATTCATTTCCAAAAACTCAAGGAATCTTAGGAAATAAATATATACCCACTAAAAAACAAAAGGGCATAAAGTGGTACGGAAAATAACAGGAAAAAAATGAAATTAAGGTAATCAATCAGATATTATTCACATAATCGTGTTAGCTACGTTTGTTCCTTATAAAGCAGAGTGGGTTTTAAACGTCATCTACTCCATGTGCTTTGCTGCGTATATCACAAGTTCATTGTCATAAAAGCACACAACACCCATAATATTTTTTCCCAGATTTCGTTTTTTTCTCTTTTCCAGAAATTAAGTACCTTTTTCCAAAATAAACCTAGTAAATCAGAGAGTAGGTCAGATTTAATCAGAACCGTACACGATCCGACTCGAGATAGGAGAAATTACTTTAAAACGAAAACGTGTTGATAAAAAATATATAAATGGTCTTAGCGTAAAAATTATCTTTCCGAGGAAAAGTAAAGCGAAAATTTCCCCAAAATTGACGGACTCAATCCGGAGAGATCGAAGTCGCAAACAAATAGAAAAAAAAATGTCGTAGTAGTCAGAAATTTTTTTTCAGACGCTGAGAGATAAACAAAGCGTGAACTAAATCAAAAACACAAATATAAACAACTAACAATAATCAGTTTTCTCGGCAACCAAACAGAAACATCATCAGCTTTCTCATCAACCAAACAGAATAGAAGAGTAATAGACTGATTGCTCCCTAAATTGACGAACTCAATCGAAAGAGAAGGAAATCGCAACCAAATCGTCCAAAGAGTAGTCACAAAAATTTCACACGCGAGAAACAAACAAAGCGTGAACAAAATCAATCAAGTGAACTGAATCAACACATTGATCCAATCAGTTTTCTCGGCAACCAAACAGAAACATCCGCTTTCTCATCAGCCAAACAGAACATAAAAGTAATAGACTGATTGTCCCCTAAATTGACGAACTCACAAATCGTCCAAGGAGTAGTCACACGTGAGAAACACACAAAATCAAGTGAACTGAATCAGTCAACAACATTGATCCTATCATCTATACAAATAAAATCAGTTTTCTCGGCAACCAAACAGAAACACATGAGCTTTCTCATCAACCAAACAGAACGTAACAGAAACAAAAAAGCGAACAGCGGAGAGGAGAGTATACCAGATCAACGGACTCGTTCTTAATCTCCTCGAGACTGATAGCTTTATCGCCTCCCATCTTCTCCGATCACACGGAGAGAGAGAAACAAACAGAGTGAAAATAAAAAGGACGGACTCGGTTGCGGTTGCGGTTGCTCGCTCGCTGCCGAGAAAGTGAGGGAAAAGTTGGGAGTGTTTGGCTGAGTATTTATAGTGTGGAGAGCTCTCCTAACAGAACACGAACACACAAACAGTAACGATGATGGACAGCTCCTCTTCAATCTCGGCCGTTGATTTACGAAAGGGACCCCACACACAATCCGTGTGCCTATTTTGACCTTTCTCTCCCTCACGCGCCTTGCACGAGCGTGGCCCTCACGCCCAGAGAGAAGGGCGCAGTGCGAATGTTGTGTACGTCTGTCCCCAATTATTATACCCACCGACCAATAAAATTTCAACCTTTTTATCAACGATTTAGAAAATTTTACATCACGTGGAGGAAATATTTTTTAATATATTAATTAATATCATCAAAATATATCGACTTAAGTATTCAAAATAAGATTAAAATTTTCAAAATATTTATCATATTATCTCATGACTGAGATTGATATGATCCATTTTTTTACATTACCATTATGTGTTAATTGAATTGAAATCATTTCTTATCATGTTATTGGTCTATAAAATACATGTGTAAATAATATTTTACGAAAAAAAATATCAATCAAATTCTTAATTATATTAAATTGAATTGTATAGGTTTAAGTTTTCTTATTAAGTTATGTTTCATAATTTTAGTTTGTTTTGATTAATATGTTTTATTGGTTTAGGTTTATTAGTGATAGTTGATTTTGGAGAACTAGATTTATTTAGGTATATTTTTTTAAGGAAAAACACGAATAATATTAAGTAACTAACCCGGCATCACGTCGGACAGCCGAAGAAACAGATGGTGGGACAGATCCCGTGCTGTGATCCCAGCTACTGTTAGCTAAAACGTATTTGGCTAATTTATGAGTCACGAAATTACAAGAGCGACAAGTTAAATAAATAGTCACATGTTCATTCGCTAATGATATCTCCAAATATGTACGATCTACCCGGTTAGCGTCATGCAAAGTCACGACCTCCACCTCATACAGATGGAGAAACCCCGTGATCACACTGCATAATGCTTTAAACAGGGTTCTATGACCAATTAACTCAAACCTGTTAACATCATGCAGAGCCACGACCTCCACCTCATACGGATGGAAAAATCCCGTGATCTCACTGCAGAGTAGAGATCAAGATTATTTTATATTATCATTATTATCAAGTTGAGTTATGAATTAATTATGTTTTCTACCTAATATTAGTGCTTAATTATTGTCACGTTCGTACCCTTCTGATGCATCACTTATATTAATATAACTAGATTCTTTTTTTGAATATTACATCATTTTTTTAGGGGTAATTACACATAAGTACACCCAACTATACGTCATTCTCACATAAGTACACCCATATATAAAA
>JAYMTP010003070.1:0-17857 GCA_036897365.1 Geranium brycei | reverse complement strand
TTGAAGTATAAGCTCATGCATACGAGAATAAATTTCACGTGTAAAAGTATGAGAATAAGAAATTAATCCCACATGTAAAAAATTTAAAATGAAAATAACAAGTTTGAGCATTTAGTTTTAAAACTCGGCATAATACATACTGCTTAGTTTTACAATAACTTTTATTTTATTATCGTTTAACACTTTCTAAAACATCGACATTGATCTATTATTACCAATCCACTAATATGATAGTGATTTTATCAAAAGGAGCAATGTTGGAGAGGTGCTTTATGACCACATTTATGATGTATTGCTTAAATTAACTAGCAAAAATGAATCATGAACATTTGTTCTCCAAATGACAGTCTCATGGAACATCCTCCCTAAAGCTCATAGCAACCATCATCAATGTTGCTCTACCTGTACATAAGTGCCATGGTAATGGAGGGTCCCAATTTCTATTTACACCAAAACCCAGCAAGAACATGAGTTACTGTTGTGTAACTTAATATATCATCCATGACAAATTGTAAATGATGAGACATATCATAGATTATAAAACCCACCTTTTAACTGTAAGCAATTACAAATGTGATTTGTTTCGAGTTCGAATCTAAACTATATGACATTTAAATTGATAAAAAAATAGTAGACAATTAAACGAGAGAGTCATTGTGGTATAAGCACATAAAAAAAAATAAAAAAAAAATAAAAAAAAAAGTGGTAAGGATGTGCTAGTTACCAACACAAGTTGGGCCAAGTGGTAAGGAGCTTACTTAACACATGTGAGGTCCTGAGTTCGAATCTTGGTACATGCTAATAGTTTAGGATGTCTTCAATTATTGCCGATCAAAAAAAAAAAAAAATTGATAATACACATGAATAATTATTTTATAATATACAAATTAAAAACATGACATTTATTTATAAAAAAAAATAGGATGGCATATGCGCACCATCACTTGTAAAATAAGCACAAATATGGCCCAAACAATGAGCATAAAATTTTCTAAAAACCAATTAAAAGAGACAACAATTTGTGTTCAACTTTAGAACCAAGTATTGCTGCCACTCGCGAGCTTAAAATATATAGCATATATGCAAGTATATGTAGATTTGTGATATGATGCCCATCATATGTAAGTCATGAGTGACCACACATGCATTTCCCTTACATATTACAGGGTTTTTCAGTGTCGATCTATATAACTATATTAGGTAAAAAAGGCCACTGTTTTTGAACCATACAATCTAAAAAAGATTAGAAAAATATTGGTGAAACCATCCCTCCACCATTGAAACAAAACCCTTCCTTGCAAGTACCATACTTTCCTATATAATCTAGAGTCATATCTGAAAGGATATAAGAGAATATATGAGATTTCGGAATATGAAAATGTTGTTCCAATAATATACCATACGTACTATGAGTGAGTAATTTTGACTCGTAAATCGACTAATTGTTTATATAGGGCAATTGTATACACACGTAGATCAAACTGTATCTTACAATTTGGTTCACGGTTCTAAAATCGAAAGCAGGCGATTAGATTATTGGGTTGAGCTCTCCTAGATGATGGGCAAACCCGTTTTGATTGGACCTAACACTTCATAAAAAACTTCATTTTAATTTAATTTGACATATGTTGTCAATTGGTAATATTATAATTCATTTTACCAATTGGTAAGGAACTCACAAAAATATATGCGAGGTCCTTTGTTCGAATCTTGGTACATACATTAGAGTAGGAAATTCATTTTAATTCCAGCAAACGTATTGCCAGCTATGCATATCGGCCCCAAACTATAATACACAACTTGTTGATAATAAGTAAATTATAAGTAACCATCTTTAATGAGAGCTTTATTTTAATTCTAATTGAGATATATATTACAATAACTTTAACAGATGTATTAAGTGCAACAACCAATACAAGGTGTCTTGAGTTTGGATTTTAGTACAATGTTAAATTATGACTCATTACATTGTTCTGTTACCGCACAAAAGTTTGGATAACAAAAATCTAGAATTTAAAATTTTGTCAATCTAAAATAAATGGATAATCCTAAAATCCGGATGGGAACTATACAACAGTTTGACCCCTACACAATTCAAAATGTACCAATATATGTTGGGTCAACTAATATGAATATGGGACAACACTTGATGTGTCCAAGAGACGGAGTCGCGTACGTAGAAGTTTTTTTTTTTTCCTGAAAGAAGTCGCGTTGAAGCAACAGCTTCTTTTCTAAATTTACCCTCAATTTTCTTTATTTCTTGGCAATGGGTTTTCAATTTTACCACTACTAAATTTTTGGAAGATTGCATCGTTACACTCACCAATTTATAAAATATTTTATCATTGGACCATATGGGTCTCAATAATTATTTGTATAATTTATTACACTTCACATAGGGTAGGGATGACATCACTACTCCAAATTCTTCCATACCCGACACACTAAATTTGCGTGCGTCCAGTACAATTTTACCTATCCGACGACATATTGGTATTTGTCGGCCAGGTGAATTATACTCGACAACACACATTGTGCGTCGGCTAGGTGAAATTGTACTCGACAAGAATTACACACGTGCTTCGGGTACCAAAAGTCAGTGGTCAAACCTTTGACACCAAAGGGCAAGACAATTCTTATAGCCGCTGACACATGATAATGTTCGTTGGCTATTTTTTGGCAACGATCATCTTGTTGATCACAACGGTAAAAACTTTGACAAGTCATAGCCGACGAACATGATATAAGTTCGTCGGCAAAAATGGGGCAGAAAGTTTATAACAAAATTCTTATGTGTTCATTATTTATTGTGGAGGATAAGGAGATAGTGACAGTAAAGAGGTGTTCAACATTCTTTTTCGTTATTTTAAAGTCGAAGATTATCAAGATCTTATATAATTACTTTCGATAGATTTATGTCATTATTTTAAATCATAATTACTTAAGTTTGCTGTTTTTTTAAATTTTGTACACATTAAGGTGAATATGTTATTTATAGAAAGTAATATATATTTTTTGTGATTTCATTTATTATTTAAATATAACTCAAAGGTAGTGTAGGCATAGTAATTCAAAATGGTGAATATAGCCGACGATGCATTGCCTTCGTGTGTCGGCAATGGTCAATTATAGATGGCGCAAATCTACATGTGTCGGCTATATAAATTTTTTCACATTTGTATCTTCATTTGTATATGATTTTATATATTAATATGTATATTAGTAATAGATTGTAGTTGGATAAATATAGATGATAGAAGATCAAAACCGTATATAGATGGTATTTCAAAGTTTCTACAGTTGGTTGATGAAAATACTATACCACACGTCCGGGTCAAATATTTATACCCGTATAGGCGTTGTTGTAATATGATTGCACAACATACATATAAAAAATTCGACACTTAATACAGAATCCATACACTGTGTGAACATTTCATGGTGAAGTTTAGAACATGTCTTATTATTCGAATGCTAGGCGGTTGGAAAGACATGATAGGGCTTAAAGTAGTCGCAATGCCTATCCTCTTGTAGAGATGGTGTAGGATTTATGGTAGCCGCTTCAATACTTAGATGAAGATCTAGTAGATGCAGAAGAAGAAACAACAGACTGCGAGTATCTTTATGCAAAAACAACGATCGAATCGTACAACAAACTAATGCGTCTTGCGCAGATTCCGTTGTACGCAGAGTCCATTGTGATATGCGAGTCAAGTAATGTCAATTAAGAAACAAACAACAACTTCAAACATTTCTTTTGATAGAATGTGCGAATATAAAAAGTATTTGTTGTCGTCGCCTAATTCGTGCCATGAATCCTATGCAGTAATGAAAAAGATGTTGAAGAGGATAGTGATGGATTATATCGACTATCATGCTTGCGGGCACCGGTACATTTTGTACTGCAATGATTTTAAAGATTTACAGAACTTTCCTATTTGTGGCACTGTAGATGGGAAGACGAGGGACGTAAATGCCATAAAGCAAGGTAAATTGTCATATATTTTCCTATAATTTCACGGCTACAACATATATACATGTCATCGAAGACTGCATACCATATATGGTGGCACAAACAAAGGGTACAAGACAGTAACTTTGTTGCACATCCATCAGACGGAGAGTCGTGGAAAGATTCGATAAAACACATCCCATTTTTCCTGCCGACTACCAAAACATGCGTCCCACTTTAGCGAGCGATAGATTTAACCTGGTTGGATCCAATTCTACGCCCTATAGTGTGTGACCGATAGTACTGATTCTTCTTAATCTTTCATCATCGATGTCTGAGAGGAACGAGTATAATCCTCTGTCGATATTTATTTCTAGTCCAAAATTATCAGGTAAGTGTTCGAACGTTTTTATGCGACCATTGATCGACAACCTCCACGTTTTATGGGGTGCGGGGGTTCCAACTCTAGATTGATTTAGTAGTCATCACTTTCGAATGCGTGCAACTATGGTGTTAACAATTAATAACTATCCACGGTTTACAATGTTTGGTGGAATTCAAGTAAAGGGGTACAAGCCATGTCTCATTTTCTTTGACGATATCGAGGTTACTTAAAGTCACGGTAAAGTGTCATACCTCGGATTCGTAGATGGCTACGAGAGAATCACTCATACCAAAACAAGCACAGTGAATTTAACAGCTTGAAGACGCATGACTGTCATGTGTTGCTCCAACATATTCTCCCGATAATCATCCGACCATATGTTGCGAAGCACGTGACGAGTACCCTAGTGGACTGTAAATAAGGTTTCAGAGGTTAAGTGCTTATGAATTGTCAAAATAAGAAATTTACTAGTTACAAATTGACATTAACGCGATTTTGTGCAATTTGAGACTATTTTTCCACGTCGTTCTTCACTATCATGGTTCACATTTGTCATCATCTACCCGAACATGTTTTGATTACCGACCTAGTTGAATGTTTCAAGTTGAAATGTAAACATTCTTATAGAACATGTTTAGTCATTATTGACCCTTCTCATTGAACTAAACAAATAGTTTGATAACATCATGTAAACAACTAGGCGAGTAGAAGAAGAGTATGTAACCACCATTACTCGGAGGATTGTGTATCCAAATCTTATTTGATGCACGAATGTGTCACCTTCATAAACTTGTACCTTGATGGTGGATCATCTATGAACGATATAAAAGAGAATGAGATTCCACAATGGAACACTGTCCGGTTTTCATTCCCCTAATTTCCGCTGTCAGTACACATGCACACTGTTGAGGAAGATTTTGAAAGTGACGATGAAGATGAGTCCGACGAAAAGGAACGATATTGACGAAAAAGAATATTCCTATTAAAATACCAAAATTTTACGAGTCAATATAATTTATGCTTTTTATAACATGAAATATTCCAAAATTATATAATCTCTAATTTAAACACAATCCTAACATAACACTAAACACTAAACTCAAAACTCTAACCCTAATCCTTAATCAAAATTGTATAATCCCTATATTAACCCTAAAACCTTAATCCCTGACCTAATTCTAAACCCTAAACTTAATGCTCAACACTCAACCATAAACCCTAACTTAACATCAAACCCTAAACTCTAACCTCATTACAACCCTTGACATAACCTTTTTTGCTCAACAAAGGGTATATTGTATTAGAAAAAGGCATAGCCAACCGCTCCCAAGACGGGAGAGAGAGAGAGGGCAAAGCCAAAATTACAAATACAATAAAATTGAGATATTGAAATGCAACATTGATTGAGTAGCACTGATATGAACTGATAGCGCTAAAAGGAGAACCAACAATGAAAGATAACTTCGTCTTGGTCCAAATATTTGGCCATGACTTTTAACCTATAGCCAACAAGACATTGTCTAAGTTCGTCGACTATGGTGGCACGTGATTTAAACCTTATCACATGACATATAGCCGATGAACATAGATAATGTCTCGTCGGCTATATGGTCACATGATAAATTATACATCATGTGACTTCCTAGCCAACAAACTTAGACCATGTGTCGTCGTCTATAGGGTACTACACACAGACTTAGTGATTTCTTGTTTCACAGTTCACTTCTGTCTCTGTTTCACTCTTCTCTCTGTTTCCATCGCCTCCATCAAGTCCCTGCAAAGTTGTCGTCACGTCATCTCCTTTCGTCGGTCTGGTCGAAACCCCCCTAAACTCGAGCCCTAATCACAACCCCCTACAACTAAGCATATGAACGGCCATAACTCAATCCCCAGTGAAAACCTTGTTGCCGACCGAATTATGGTAACAATTGTGCTTCTCAACTTGCCGCCGACCGAATCGTGAAAGGTTAACTTTGTTGCCTCTGTAAATTCTTATGGTATGTACCTTTTAGGTGAGTCACATTTTGATACTATATTAAAGGTTGGTAATAGTGAATTTTAACTAACGGACCCTATTGTTTCATCGTTATAATATGTCACATATATGAATTCTACGTCCAAAATCTCATATAAATTAGAGACGTTAGAACTACACATAAAGAGAGAGCGGATTATATAAGTACTTAATAAACCATTCAAAATCTCAAGCCATGAGTGCTATAAAAGAGTTCCATATTGATAGAAGATATTGAGCTTTTGAAATGGACAATAATTAAATATTCCGAGCTCTCCGCTTAAGAAATGAAACTACAGTTGGGAGGATTAATTGGGAAGTAATAAACATCGTAAAACAAGATGCTACATGCATATAACATATACGTAAATTAATGGAGAAGGAGAAGCCAATTGTTTTTAAGACAAATGTGCGATTGAAAATTACGTAAATGTCTCTGTCTAAAAAATATTGTTGGACTCGTCCACGCACGACCATGCAACGCCACAAATATTAAGAAGTATATATATATAATTCTATTTCCATGAGGTAAAAGTGGTGGTGGGTGGAATTATTGCTGGACCTCATTCCTTATTCTCTGTTTATAATTAATTCTCACACCTCTGTCTTGTCTATGCATTCTTTTGGTGACCTCTTGCCCATTGCTTCATGAAAGCTACCATTCTCTTTTTGTTTAAATATATGCATAAAGGATTGAAGTTTGAGTTTATCACATTATTGAACTTTATCAGAATAATTTGAAAGAAACTTAAAATTTTTGGTGTGTTGAGTTTCTGGCTAATATCAGACTATGTTTGAATTTGGACGTGACATCCATGCTATTTGTGTTGAGCATAAACTTATGAATCAGAGGTTGTCCCCTGCACCCCACTCGTTAGGGATGGACACTTTTTATCCAAAACCGAAATCGAACTGGGATCCAAACCGAATCCGAACCGAAAAACCGAGAACCGTGGGTATTGTATCGGATTTGGGTCTGAAAATTGAGAACCAAATCAATTCGGTTCGGTTCCGGTTCTAAGAGTGCAGAACCCTAATTAACCGGTTTAGAACTGAACCGGTTTTAAGGGTTTAAATTAACATTTTTTTATATTTCGATTTTTAGTTTTTTCCTACAAAAGAGTTTAATTGTGTATAATTTTCACCTAAATTGAACAATGTATGAATATCACATTAATTGAGTCTAATTGGGCAAAACTATAAAACTAGACCAGAGAACCGGACCCTCAATCTCACAATTAATCATTCAATTGGGTCTAATTGGGTAGAACCGAACCATAGAACTGTGCCCAAAACCGGACCAGTACCCATTTATTGGGTCCGGATTTGGGTCTAAAATAGAGAACCGGTTGGTTCGGTCTGAGTCCGAGCATTCACCTATCATCATGAGGTTTTAGGCGGGTTAGGCTTCAAATTAACAAGCTTAAAAGTTTGGGGTTTTTAGGGTAAAATAAGGAAGTTGTGTAATTATTAAAAAAATATTTTGAAAATGGTAAATTTGAAAATCTTAACTTATTTAAAAAACAAGAATGACATGTAGTTAACTGGGTACTCAAAATATTTATAAAATGA
Organism: Geranium brycei; assembly: GCA_036897365.1. Lineage (NCBI taxonomy): Eukaryota > Viridiplantae > Streptophyta > Magnoliopsida > Geraniales > Geraniaceae > Geranium > Geranium brycei. Next base: position 9,934 of record JAYMTP010003070.1, on the reverse strand, counting down.
CAAAAAGATTTAGTGGTGTAATACATATAACCAAGAAGTATAGTAAAGGCAATTAGTGGAGTGTGAGGGCAACAAAAACCCATAGCATATAGAATCATGCAAACATACTTGTTACAAAAGAAACACAAAAGGCCAAAACCACCCTCCAAGTATAGATCAACTTATACCATGCATATATGCTCATCATATAGCATTTACTATATATATACACACCTCAGTCCAACACCAACATATTCAAGACACACACACACTAGCAAAAGCATATAGTAGTAATTATGATCGGTTGGGAGGACGTGTACAAGGTGGTGGTGGCGATGGCGCCGCTCTACTTTGCCCTGATACTTGGGTACGGGTCGGTGAAGTGGTGGCGCGTGTTCAGCGGCGAGCAGTGCGACGCCATAAACCGGCTGGTGTGCTACTTCACCCTCCCCCTCTTCACCTTCGAGTTCACCACCCACGTCGACCCCTTCGACTGGAACCTCCAGCTCATCGGGGCCGACGCCCTCTCCAAGGTCGTGATCGTGGCGGCGCTGGGCGCGTGGGCCAAGTGCAGCACCAAGGGCAGCTACTGCTGGTCCATCACCACCTTCTCCCTCTCCACCCTCACCAACTCTCTTGTTGTTGGCGTCCCCCTCATGAAGGCCATGTACGGCCAGCTCGGGGTCGACCTCGTCGTCCAGTCCTCGGTCTTCCAGGGGATCGTCTGGCTCACCATACTCCTCTTTGTTCTCGAGTTCCGCCGCTCGGGGATCGATATATCGGCCAAAGAGGCCACCCATGCGCCCGCCGACCTCGAGGGGACCGGGGAGGCCGTGCCCGTGCCCGTGCCCGTCGCGGCTACTAGGCCGTCCTTCTCGCAGTTGATGAGGGTTGTGTGGTTGAAGCTTGCCATGAACCCTAATTCCTATGCTTGCATAATTGGCATTGCTTGGGCTTTTGTAGCTAACAGGTAATTAATCTGTCATTGTTATAACTATATGATTATTATATTATATTCAGAGAGCTTGATATATATGAAAATGACGGATTATATTTATAAGTACCATCTTGAGACACTCCCTTATCATCAGTTTAAACTTTTAGATGTTTCCACCTGTATGCATGTGTGCTCAAGTATATGGTTTAAACGATATATTTTGTATAGGTGGCATTTTGAGATGCCGAGCATGATGGAAGGGTCGATCTTGATCCTGTCGAGAGCTGGAACAGGAACTGCCATGTTTAGTATGGGTACGTAAATGGCTAATATATATATAGATTATAATGTTTTTATATAACAAAAGGAGAATTGCAAAAAATAGTTGTGAATTATTCAATTTTTAAAAAAAGTGGATGTGAATTTTTTTATTCCAAGTGATTTTTTTAGTTCTTCCACAAAATGTGTAATTTTGTACAAAAGTGACTAAAATTCCTGTGAAATTATTTTCTTGAAAAATTAAAATTATTGTTTTCCAACTTGATCTCGTCGGTTTTCCTTCTTCGACCGAATATCACCGGCACATAACTTAATAACATGACAATGAAAGGTGAGAGTCGGACCAACCCGGCTGTTGTACAAAAAAAAATAGAGGACCTCGAGTTGGAAGAAATTATTAAATTTTTTAATTTTAAGGTAATTTTTTGAAAGAAAAAATGAAAGATACTCTTCACAATAAAAAAAGTTTACAGTTACTTATTATAAAAATTGAATAGTTCATGTCTGCTTTTTACAATATTACAAATATACGACCATGTTATCATCAGTTAGATCATGAATTATATAACATGTGACAATGAACATATATTCCTAGCCATGTATATATATATATGCATGTCGACACACACACACACATATATATATATGTTGATGATAAATACATGTGTGTGCACTATATATATAGGCATATTCATGGCGCAACAGGAGAAAGTGGTAGCATGTGGGACGAATCTGACAGCGTTCGGAATGACGCTGAGGTTCATTGCAGGACCCGCTGCTATGGCCATCGGCTCCATTCTTATGGGCTTGCATGGTGACGTCCTACGCATCGCTATCATTCAGGTATTATATTAATTTTCTTATTCACTCAAATACTATGTTGAGCCGGCTCAAACCCTGATCTGAAACCAAAAATCGATCAGTGTTAACCACTAAACCCCGCTCAAATTGATAAAAATTTATTTAATTAATCGTTGTTAATTTAATTACAGGCAGCGTTACCTCAGTCCATAACATCATTCATCTTCGCAAAAGAATATGGGCTTCATGCAGACGTACTTAGCACTGCGTAAGTATTAATTCATTAATTATAACTTCTTTTTTATATTATTATTATTGTATAATTAATTAATTAAAGGTTTATTAATTGAATTGCAGGGTGATATTTGGGATGCTGGTGTCGCTGCCAGTGTTGGTTGCTTATTATGCTGTCTTAGAGTTTATACACTGACAATAATCGATCCACCGTCGTTTTGGAAAGCATAGGAGCTGAGCAATTTTATTAATTACTAGTCCTTTTTTTCCAGATGAATTTATAAATATTGTGGTGAATCATGTTAATTAAACTTATTGTGATTCATTAATGTCAACGGATATATAAATCAATGAATGTGTTCATATCTCTTCTACCATATAATTCTCAATGAATGTGTTGAATATATAAATAATTTTTTTGAACATGTAAGATATGGATGAAGAGAGTGAAGTTTATTTCTAACGTTTAAATCTTCTAAATTTGATTTGAAGTGTAATTTTGAATATGTCTCTAAATTCGCAATAAGTTATTTTATTAATATATCTAAAGCTGTGAACTAGCTATATATATATTCTTCTCATGTATGCCATTTTCTTTGAATAAAACAAGTTAAGAATCCACAATTAGTCTCAAGAAATGACACAACTCTTCACAAGTGGAAGCATCTCAGGGTCAACGACAAGAAAACAACTAGTCTCGGGAGCGAACAACAACTTATCTCGCAACTGACGATACAAATTACTATTCATCTTTTAGAAGTTAATGGCACAAATGACAACTCGTCTCAAGAAAAACGGCACATATGACAACTTGTCACAGACTACAGTGCAAAATAAAATTCATCTCGAGATCACTTGTACAAAAAAAATTTTCAAGCTCAATGATATAAAACATAACTCTTCTCATGACCGACAACATGAAGTGAATTAATTATATTATAAAAAATATGCACTGCCCACTGTCCAGAAGTATTTATAGACAGTAGGCATAACCCAAAATAACTTATGAAGGACAAATTATCATTTTATACTCACGTTTTGATTGAAGTCCCACATTCATTGGGAACAAAAAAAATCAACCTCACACCTCTCTGTATAACGTGGAAAGTGGTGTTGTAAAACTCATTGTCACCCAATCGCGAATTACGGTGTAAACAAGTTGAATCGAGTTTTATTTTTGTCGGGCTTGACTCGGCTCGTGAAAAAAAAGCGTTCGGCTCGAGCTCGACTCGAGTTCAAACAAGCTTATGCAACTAAGCACGAGTTCGGCTGGAAATAAATTACACAAGCTCGGCTCGATTCGGTTTGGTTAACTTAAATTTCAATACAAATATTTATTAAAAGTTAAACAAATAATAAATTAGCCACCTTGAGATTGAATCGACTTGATTTAACTCTCTAATTCTATTATAAATATTTATTAAATTTTTTAAAATATATAATTAATTAAATATTAAATGAGCCGGCTCGCGAGTTTATCGAGCCTTAAAAGATTAGGTTCGAGCTCGGCCCGCTTATTAAACGAGTTCAATTTTAAACTCGAATTAGGTTCGAGCTCGATTATAACGAGCCCGAATCGAATATTTAATTAGACGAGTTCGAGCGGCTCGTTAAAATTTCCACTTATTTACAGCCCTATGTGGGATGCTTGGGCTGAGATTAAGCGTATTGAAATTTTATTTTAAATATAACAAGTTCAAGGTATTGATCGATTGCAAACATTGAGTTTTGCTACAAATCTTAGAACACTTATAGTCCATCGGATGAAATAATTAACGGTCAGATTTAACGATGAGTCATCAATGGCACTAACGAAAATATAAATTAATTATAAATTTCTTTTGGTCATTTTATACCATCATAGGGATACCCCCATTTATTTTGAATATATTTCCTTATTAGTTGAAGATTTTGAATTTTATTTTATTAATTGAATATCTTTTAATATCAGTTCATTGTAATTGTTTCATCGGTTCGCTTTCATCTATTTTTTGAAGTCGGTCTTATCAAATCAGCTCCCTCGATTCTCATAAATTAGTTTCATCGGCTTCATCTGATATGTTTCATCCAATATATGTCACCTAATATATTTCATCGAGTATGTGTCATTAAATATACGTCATCAAATATGTTTTGTTCAAATATTTGTTGTAGATGATCACCGGTTATTTTGTCGGAGAAGCTCTCATGCCAAGTGAGTGCACATGAACAAAACATGGTAAGTAAAACAAATAGAATCAAAACACGGAAATTAAAACAAAATTCATCCGCTCATCACAAATGTTTCATTTAGATCTGTCGCATGGATTGAAACGTCGTCGCCGTCATCACGGTGGAATCGCCGCTGCCGTCGTATGGAGTCGTCGTGGTCGTCGTCTGGCCGAGCCGTCGCCTGGAGGATCCTCGTGGTCGGGGAGCCAATCGACGGTGAGCGAAGGCCATCAGTCGTCATCGAGAGTGATTTCGATGGGTCGTCGGCGTCACGTCTGAACGAGTAGGTCGCCGCGCATCGCCGTCGACGGCCTGCTGTTGCGTCGAGCCATGACCGCGTCTGCATTTGAGAATGGAGGCAGCGATGAATGAATAGGTAGGTGGGTATAGTGTATATATATATATATAGAGATCAAATGACCATATTACCCTTTTTGTATTTTTGTATTTGTTTCATATATTATTAATTAGAACCGTTGATGAAAGTAATCCGATGGATATTAGGTGTTCTAAAATTTGTAGCAGATCTCATCCCACAAGTTCAAATATTGTTAAGTCCTTTCGAAGTAGGAAATTCCATTAGAACGATCGGTTTGAAGACCGTTGGGGCTATTTTCCCCAAGGCCCAACAGGTAGCAAAAATTCAATTGGATTTGACCCGCAACTGGGTAGAGAAAAAACAGGTGGGTCATGGGTCAGTGCCTCCACCCACACAATATTGGGCGGGTCAAAATGATTGCGGACGGGCCATCACCCAACACATGAACACCCCTACATGTACACACATTGTTCTAAAAATCTCCGACCTATCTACACACAGTGTTGTACAAATTTCCGACTTGTCTGACTATTCCTTTTAGTACTCGATTAATCCTTCAATCCGATTGATTTTTCAATTAATCATTTTAAGGTTATCTTCGTCCGACTAGCGCCTGACACCGCCTCTGCATATGAGGGAATGAGATTTGAACAGACAGCCTATCAAAAGTTAAACTTGATGAATACAAAACCTGTCTCCTACATGCAGCAGACAAATATAATACAGTATAGTGTTGGTGTTGAAATCTTAACTCAAGAGCCACTCGGAAAGATCACAACAGCACAAGCTATTGATGATTCTACATCAGTTCTTGTAGCTGAGGCACAGTTCATACATATTTCATCAATCAGACCAATATTGGCACCAATTCTCAGGGAAATGACTGCAAAAACCTCTCTGCCATGTCTACATCAAAGCTACCATGTGCAAACAACAAGTTATTCGATGCAATAATAAGGCATTTCCTTCCCAAAGCCAAAGATAACATGTCAAAAACCTCATGTCAAAAGTGACAAAAAAGAACGAAAACGAAAGGGCCTTGAAACTTCGCCTACATGCATCAAACCAAAATGCCCGTGAAATTAGCCAATGTACCGTAATAAAATACAGAAATAATCAGTAGATGTACTATATGATATTTCATTCTCAAAGACACCAGCACAAGAAGATAACAACAGCCTTATGTTGACAACGAAAAGGAAAGTGCCTTGCTACTTTTTTTGCCTACATGCATCAAACAAACTTCCCGTGAAATCTATCACCATTAGCAATAGGGTGTCACAAAGTCACCGTAATAAAAATGCAGAGTTAATGAGCATATGTACTGTGACATTTCCTTCTCGAAGACACCAACACAATCTTATGTCAAAAGAGAATCAAAAGGGCCTTGCTACTCGTGAAATTAGCCTACCACTATTACCAATAGGTAGTCACAAAGTCACCGTGATAAAAATAGAGTTATATGCACCTATCAATGCATAATAATGATCTCTCGCCTCTCTTGAAATGGAAAGTAGGAGCTTATAGTAGTAGTTGATATCTAGAAGGGGCTTAATTGCTCCCTACCCAACTCCCACCCAACTCAACTTAGTATTTGGGTTGGATACAGCTACAACCATTAATACATCTCATCCACCAATAATAACAACCCCCTATTTAGGGCTTTTCCACCAATACAATTTAATCTCCCGTCTATCTAAGGCAATACCGGGAAGTTCTTTAGGAGGATACGGGACCACAGAAAATCAACATCATCTCTAGGACATTAACATTAACATGATATAATCAAACATATAAGCATGTACTTAATTAAATATAACCATCGAGCCAAGATTAAATGGAAGTAGCAAAAGAGGTTTAGCGGACAAAAGAACAATCAGATGCCAGAATACTCAAAGACATTACGATAAAATAATATAAAGAAAAATCCAATCTTTATTACACCCACTAACGAATAAACAAATACCAGTGTGATTAACAAGTGAACAGCGGGAGATTAAAGTAATACAGATCTCTTAATCTTTGTCATGAGTAACACACATCCCCACCTAGCACTGACCTTACACATATTCTGACTGAAGATTGATAAAATCATAAAATAAAAACCCAATAGCTTCATCAACAAGAACAATTGTTCCTAAATACCCAATATAGTGCTATCTCCACGCATTGCTCGTTCCAGCAAAAACAATGGACAAATCCTTGCTAGGAATGGCAAACAACTGATATGGAGATGGCAATTTACAAAATAAATATCATAAATTGTAGAATTATAGACAGACAAACAAACAAATCAAGACAAGAAATGAAATTATTTTCCTCCCCATTCACTCTCATACCCCCCAAGAAACTATGTAAAGCAAATTCTAGAGTGAGAGAGAGCAATGGCAATAGCAGTAACAGCATTTAGAGATGGCATCCAAAGCAATTACAAGTTTTGGGAGTAAAAGAGCAGAACCCAAATGGCCGGTTGGGAATGTTGCAATTGATGGCATAGCAACAAGGAGAAGCCAAGCACAAGCCTCTAGCCCCACCACAGCAAGTGCACAGTGCACATATCCTGAAGCTTCTCAGCTTCCTCCTGCTCTCATTGAACATCATTACATCAAATTTCCCATCTTCCATCAGAGGCACAAAAGGAGCTTCCTCTGTCCCATTTACCTCCACATCAAAACACAAAGAACCATTCAGTACACAAAAAATACAAATATACCCACAAGAAGATGAAAAGGGATCTACAGCCAATCAATAAGAATAGTGAAAAAGGCCAAAAGGAACTCACTTGGGGAGGAATAGATGCTTGATTGCAATTGATGACATTAGTTAAGAAGAAGAGCATGAAGTAGAGAGAGAAGAAGAAGAACCCAGAAGTAGAAGCAAGAGCAGGCATGTTCCTTGATTGGTGAGAATTGGTAAATGGGTGAAATGGGGTTTGATGTTTTGAAGAGAAGTTTGGATTTTTGAGGAAGAATCATAAAGAAGACAGTAATGGTTTTGACCTCACCAGCTTTTTGGTTTGGTGGTCTTTAAATTGAAGGCTTCTTCTTAAATGGGTTTTGCATATTTTGGGAGATGGAAAATGAAATGGAAATGGAAATGGAAATGGAACCCTCTTAAATTACTCCACAGAAAAATAAAATAAAAATGGTGGGTCTTGAATTTGAAAGAAAGTGAGATATGGTTTGCTACTTCTTTTGCTTTTTCTTTCTTCGTCTATATGAATGATCTTGGCAAGAGAAGGAGGTAGGAAAGTTTTATTCAGTTCGGTGTTGACAGAGGGAGGAGGGTTTTATCCAACTTGTGTGAATGTCAAAGCATTTTCGATTACGAGGAAAATAATAATTTAAAATAGGGTTAATCTTAAGTAAGCTATTTTACAATTAAGTACAGTTAAGTTAGAAAACTGATTTTCCAGTCAGTAAAATTTCATTATGTATCAAGTTAGACGACGGGTTACATTTCAGTTAGTTTTCAATGTAAAATGACAAAAATACCCCTCATTATCAATCAAATTTTCAAAAGCATGTCAAAACAAAACCCAAACCCAAACCCAAATCCCTGGTTTTGATGATCCTCCGATGAACGCGTCCAAGGCCGGGACTGTGGACTGTTCAACTCCTCCACCGTCCATCGACCAATCTCCGGGTTTTGTTTTGGCATGCTTTTGAAATTTTGATTGATAAGGAGGGGCGTTTTTGTCATTTTACACTGAAAAGTAATTGAAATCTAACCATGCTGTCTTAATTGGTACAAAATGAAACTTTACTGACCTTAAAATTAGTTTTCTAACTTAACTGTACATAGCTGCAAAATGTGTTAACTTAACTGTACCCATATGAGATTAACCATTTAAAATAATAAGTGTTGATTCCATTTAACACATGTAAAGATTAGAATTTATTTTATGGAAAATTACAAAAAATCTTCTTATAATTGTTTATTTTGCACACTCCCCTACACTGGATGTTTGCAAAAACTCCCCCTTACTCATGTTCAAATTTGCACAATCTGTGCAAATCCGTGAAAACTAACAAAAGTTTTACTTAAGTATTCGACGTTTGAGTTAGCACGTTTAGGGGTGAGCATGAGTCTAGATACAGACCAAACTGGCAAGAATTGGACCGGACCGGACTCCCCGTGTCTCCATTTTAAGAATCAGAACCGGAACTGATACCTGTATTTCCCGGTTCTCCAGTCCCGATTCCGGTTCGGTTTGAATTCAATTTCCAGTTCCGTTGCCAAAGTGTCCACCCCTAAACACGTTTGAGGCAACACTTAAGTGACACTTCCATTAGTTTTCATGAATTTGCATAAATAGTGTAAAAATAAACATGGGTAAAGGAGAGTTTTTGCGAAAATGAACATGAGTGAATAGGAGCTTTTGCAAAAAAAAAAAATACAATAAATAAAGAGTTTGTACAAAAAAAAAATAATTATAAAGAAACTTTTACAATTTTCCCTCAAATTTATAACCCTAGCTTGAAACATGAATTTTAGAAATTCATCTCAACCACACATCTCAAGTCTCAATAGTAGTTGAGGCTTGAGATCATTTGAGAATCTAAAAGTGACAATTTGGTTTAGTTTTACTTACAGTAATTTAAGTATGAATGGTTTAGATATTTGACACATGTTAAAAGTTAATATTCTTTTTTCATTTAAAGTAAGATTTTGTTTTGGTTTATTTTCTTAATTTTTTGCCAGGATTTTTTATAGAAAATTTTGTTAAACCTTCTCTTGTTGAATTGATCTCATTTTTGCAAAATTTTTATTGAAAATACTTTTATAAATAATTATATATTGATAAAATAGTTTTATATTTCGTCATTGTTTATTAATATTATATATTGATAGCGGTATGTCCCTAAGCAATTTAGGGTTTCATATCGTCTGGTTGTGGCGAGGTACGCGACAACTTCCCGTCTGCATGTGCGCGACTATGAGAGGGTACGACGTCGTCGACGAGAGCATGCCGTAGCATGTGGAGGAGCTTTGGTTCGGGAGATTGGTCGGGAGCGTTCGGTCCCCAAAGGCTTTAGGGTTCGTCTCGTCCTATTTTGACGAGTTACGCGACGACAACGCCTGCGAGGTGGGTGTTCCGGTGGGGGATATGGCGTGTGGGGGGGGGGGGGGGGCAACTAGTATGAGATTCGAAGTTCTAAAATTTAGCGGTG
>JAYMTP010003069.1:0-17857 GCA_036897365.1 Geranium brycei | reverse complement strand
CCGACCCCCGACCAGACCTAACCCTCCCGCAAAGCACAATCCCAGAAACTTCTGGTTCTGGGTCGTCGTCTTCGTGTTGGTCACGGTCGTTTTGGCTATTGGGTATTGTCTGAGCCGGAGCTCCGGGCCGTCCGGTGGCCGGAGGTACGGGGTCGTGATCGACGGAGGCAGCACCGGGACGAGGATCCACGTGTTCGGGTACGAGGTCGTGGACGGTGGCGCGGTGTTCGATTTCGAAGAAAGTGGGTTGGCGTCGAAGAGGGTGAGTCCTGGGCTGTCAGCGTTTGCGGCGGACCCGGAGGGGGCGGGAGGGTCGCTGAGGGAGCTCCTGGAGTTTGCCAGGCGGCGCGTGCCCGGCGGGTCCTGGGCCGGCACGGAGGTGCGGCTCATGGCCACGGCGGGGATGAGGTTGCTTGAATTGGGCGTGCAGGAGCGGATCTTGGGGTCGTGTCGACAGGCGATTCACCTCTCCGGCTGCAAGTTCCGGGATGATTGGGCTTCAATCATTACAGGTAGTGATGCTTTTGGCAATGCTGTCGATTGTTCTTGTTATGTGCTGAATCTGGCTTATTGCAAGATTGTTTTTTTATGTTGTTTATCATAATCGAGCATTAGCAATAGCAGCTTGTGTAAAAATCTGAAAATGGGACAGAAATATTTAGTTTTTGTTGTTTGTGTGACTGATTTTAGGGTCGGATGAGGGAATGTATGATTGGGCTTAGTGATGGTTTCGGTGATCGCATTGCTTCTGTGGCAATGTTGTTGCTTGTTCATGTTATGTGATGAATTGGGCTTAGATTGCTCTTTATGTTGTTTGTCATTATCAAGCATTACCAATAGCAGTTTTGTGTAAAAATCTGGAAAGGGGACAGAGGAATTCACTTTTTTGTTGTTGTTCATGTGGTTGATTTTAGGGTCGGATGAGGGAATGTATGCTTGGGTTATTGCAAATTATGCGCTTGGTAGTCTTGGGGGTGACCCTTCCAGGACAACGGGTATTATTGAACTTGGAGGTGCTTCGGCTCAGGTGTGATTTCATATTCCCGCGTTTTGTTTACATTCGTATATCTGAAAATGTTGTTATTATTGCTCTGTTGCATACAACCTTGGGTTTATGATTGAATAGAATTGTCTCCAACATTTTTCATTGATGGAACTGTCACGCACAAGAGATCCTGACAGATGGTACTGTTAATTCTTAGATTGGTAATTGAAATATTTGGGATTGAATTCTTTCAACACGGAAGAAAAAAATCATGTTTGAATGTAGAGTTTGATTGAAAGAATCTGTGACATGGTATCGGCACGTCCAACTTGAGCTCCGTGTTTGCTTATTGGAATAACTGCTAATCTCATTTCAGTTCAAATACATGTTTATTAGGTAAAGTTTTATTGTGTACTTTTTGTTATGGATTATGTTGATTGTCGAATATAAAACTGAATATCATGCCTGCATCTCTGACCTCGACTAGTTATAAGCTTTCTCTTCTCAAGCTTGCTTTTGGAATTGTCTTACATATGTTTGTTTGCTTCATGTTGTCAAGAAACCGTGGATAGATACTATTATTTAGAATTCGTGGGTCGCCTGCATTTCAGGTAACTTTTGTCTCGAGTGAGCATGTGCCCCCCGAGTTCATGCGAACAGTCACATATGGAAATTATACTTATAATCTCTACAGCCACAGCTTGCTCCATTTTGGCCAGGTAATTTCTCATTTCTGTTTTACAAACTCTGCTGTTTTAAATAACGGGTAATATCGTCATTAAATCGACATGAATTTTTCATCTGTGGTGCTCAAATGAAGTCCTGAGAATCAGTAACATGGTGTTTTGCAGAATGTTGCATTTGATTCATTGAGAGAATCAATTGTTTCAGAAAATTTTGGCTCAGGTAAGAACGCATTTGCTTTTCTCTTAGAATTAGTTTTGTGCATCAGTGATTCATTATGTTCAGTGCTCTGCAAAAGTATTCATCTCCTATATAATGAATTTTATTATACCGCAAAATGACTCTTCCAAGTTATTTGATTTTAATATAGGAACGATCTCATTAGTCATTTGTGTTTATTTCTCCTATTTTCGTAAAGGTGTATATTTATTTATATTAAGATTATGATCAATTACATGGTTTTACTGATGTATATCATCTTCCTTCTATCCCTGCTCCACCTTCTTTAATCTTTATCGATAGGTTATGGGTTTCAAAAGGTTGCTAGTTATAATCTCGTTTTTGCTTATTTTTTTTTCCATAGAATCATATCTTTGTTTAGAAATTCAGCACGTGTGCACAAATAATGACCCCTAAGGCCTACGGTGTAGAAATAGAATAACATTAACCAAGGGTTGTGGGTGAAGTGGCAGAGACTTAATATAATAAGCACGAGGTCACTGGTTCTAATCCCCATACATACGGTTATGGCTGATAAAAAAAGTAGAATAACCTTTCAGAAGGCCTAACACCGTTCCTATTAGTGCAGCTACTGGATCTCTACAGAAGGGAGTATTAGTAGATCCTTGTACTCCCAAGGGGTATTTGCACGATACGGAGTCCTCAAAGTTTTTAATGGGTTTATCCACTGCAAAAAGAAAATATATGTCCTCTCTCCAATCCGTGGGTAACTTCTCGGAGTGCAGATCTGCTGCATTGGATTTTTTGCAAAAAGGACGAGGTTAGAATATTTACTCTATAGACTTGTGTTAATTTTCTCTTTAAAAGTTGTAAAATTCTTATACATGTGTTGCAGAGAACTGCTCTTACGATCGCTGCTATGTGGGGTCGACTTTCATACCTAAACTTCAGGGCAAGTTTTTGGCCACGGAAAACTTCTTCCATACTTCAAAGGTTATCTTCCCGTTCTTATATAGGTTTACCAAGTGTGTTTCTTGACATTCTTGTTGGATTGTTTTCATGATTATATACATTTTTTCTTGAAACACACTTTCTGCTGACTCATCTCATTCTTCTATTTGCTCTGATTAGTTCTTTGGTTTGGGCCCACGTGCATCTCTATCCGATCTGGTGAAGGCGGGAGAAGAATTCTGCGAAAAAGACTGGTCGAATCTGAGGCAGAAATACCATTTCCTTGACGATGAAGACTTGCTGCCCTACTGTTTCTCCTCTGCTTACATCGTGGCTCTTCTCCATGACAGTCTTGGCATCGCCATGGACGATGAGAGGTACTTTCTATTTCATTAACAATATTTCCCTCCTTCAACAAAGGCAACATAGATGAATTGTTGTTTTCTGCTTTACCAACACACGAGAACTTTTAACATGGATTATACGCCCACTAGTGCTAGCTTAGCTGGTCAAGACGAGTTCAATCTCGTCTGAGATCACGAGTTTGATTCCCAGCAGGTTACATGCTTGGAAGCAGGTGTTGTGGAGTAGGGGTTTTTCCATAGTTTCTTATAATCCTATAATAATAGGCAACTTTAGAAAAAAACATAGATTACACGCCTACTAAGTCGAGCTTAGTTGGTGAAGACGTGTTCAATCTCGTCTGAGATCATGTGTTGGAATCCTAATGGCTCATATGCCTTGGAGCAGGTGTGGGGTAGGAGTTTTTCCATAATTTCTTGTAATCTAATAATAATAGGCAATTTAGAAAAAGCATAGATAATATGCCTACTCAGGCTAGCTTAGTTGGTCAGAACAAGTTCAATCTCGTCTGAGATCCTGAGTTCGAATCTTAGCGGGTCACTGCTTGGGAGCAGATGTGGGTTAGGGTTTTTTCCATAATTTATTGTAATCTTATAATAATAGGCAAGTTTAGAAGAAAAAAACATAGATTACACACCTACTATGGGTAGCTTAGTTGGTCAAGACGAGTTCAATCTCGTCTGAGATTCTTGGTTTGAATTCTAATGGGTCGCCTACTTGGGAGTAGATGCGGGGAAGGGCGGTATTTCTGTAATTTCTTGTAATCCTGTAATAATAGTCAACTTTAGAAGAAGAAGAAGAAAAAACATAGATTATAGGTATTTGAATGCAGATTAGTATGCATAATCCTTAAACGATGATGTCAACCTTAAGCAGGATTGGGTTTACTAATCGCGTGGAGAACATCCCGCTCGATTGGGCGCTCGGAGCTTTCATCCTGCAGAGCACATCCAACACAAACGAACTGCTGCCCGGCTGGATATCCTACATCCTCTCGCACAAGCTGCTCTCACTCGCTGCCTTCTCCATAATATTGGTATTCACAGTGTGGTTCGTGTTTGTATGGAGGAAGCCACAGTTCAAGACAGTGTACGATCTAGAGAAAGGGCGGTACATCATCACCCGCGTTAACAGAAGTTGATATTTCCCCGACGCCCACGCCCCCAGGCTGGGTCGTCGTTTTTGGATCAGGAGGTCACAATGCAAAGCTTCCATGGAAATGAGACATGGAGGAGTTTGTATGTATATATATTGAGGTATTGTATATATAATGTGCAGAGTGCAATTGGGACAGAAATATGGATCTCACGGATTTTGTACTTACTGAGAATTTTATAATTATATTTGTATCTTACGGTGTCACACAAATCGTCGGAAGCACAATCCATTTTTTTTCTTCTTTGTGATGCTTTGACTTATTAGCTTTGAATCTGATCTATGATGCATGGTTCAAAAACTTACCCGATTAGGAATGTGTTTTTGGCAGTATTTTGAAAAATGCCAAGTGTTATTTATCTGCGGTGGCTAATTGAAAATTAATCGAATTAATATGGAAATAAATAGGGATTAATTAAATTGGTCGGAGATTATTAGAACATAGTTTTGGATATTGTTTTCTATTATGATGTTCCACTTTTGATGAGAAAAATATAGTTTGTCGAGAACTAATCGGACTAATATGAGGATAATCAGGTTGGTCAAAAATTTTTAGAACATTGTTTTCGGTACCGGTTTTTATGTTGACGTTCCATTTTCATTTGGGGAAATATAGTTTATCATGCTTTAGCCATTCTAATTGGATACATAAAATTATCGTTTTTTTCAAACGATTGTATGAATTTAAAAATATTTAAAGTAACCATAGAAGTTTCCCGATCTTGTTTCAGAATTTCAAATTTTCTTACAAATATTGACTTGGCATGATATCTATTAGAGCTATTAGAATTTGTCTAGTTGATCAAGACGGACATTATTATAAAGTTTATATAAATACTAAAACATCTCAAATTTAACATGACTTTGCATTCTCAATTTGATAAGAACTAAGACTAAAATCACAAAATTTACTATGTAATCATCGTTATTATCTCATATAAGATTTTGTGTTCGAAACAAAATTTCAATCACGTTATTTTTATCACCTAAAATCATTGACCTTGTAAGGAGAGTTGATTAAACACAGTCCATTTACAATAATGTTTCAAAATTACACTGCTTGAAGAAGTCAATTATTATGCACATATTCTTAGGTTTAAAATATGAAGGTGACAAGTAAATAGAATTAGATATGGCATTAAAAACTTCGAGTAGCATGCCAAAATTTAATTGAAACGATGAGTGTGAAATGAAATGTATTGGGTACACATGATATTAGGTGGAAGTGGGTGAGTTTGGTTCGAAATTTATTGGTTTAAATTAATTAATCCATACTTGCTACAAATTTCCTTAATATTTTATCTTTATAAACATTTCATTTTATCCACAAACATATGCTTAGAAAATACCAATAGAATCCAATCAGATCAGTTTCTCAACCTCTATATTCCAAAGACAACAATATACTTAAAAGACATTTTGAATTTTAATCCAAAATCAATCAAAAACAAGAAGGATATCATACAACTAAATAATGTAATTATCTATTTATTTACCATGTCAAAACTTAAGATTAATCTAAAAATTGAATTTAAAGTTAAAGTTAAACATATTATTAATTAATTTTTATATTTTGTTTACAAACTTTATATTTTAATTGAGCTTTAATAATTGAATCTTAAAATTAAATTTTGGTTACTATAAACCAATTTAGGTTCATCTAATTTGATCTATACATGGAGCATAGATTAAAAATCAGAAACTAACATATTCCAATATTCAATCATATAGGATTGAAGAACCGAATCAAAAAATTATGGTCAAATTCAAATTGTTTTCTCACGTAAAATTTCATATATGATTTTAATAATTAAGGAACTAGATGGTTGGGAACTGATTCCGAAACGGAGTCATCTCTAAATATTACACCACTGAATAATGTAATTATCTATTTATTTACTATGTCAAAATTTGAGATTAAACTCAAAATTTAATTTTTTTTAAATTACGTTAAACACGTTATATTATTCCGAGATCTACTATTCTATCCAGAATATTAAAACAGCTCATCAACAATAATTTAAATTACGAAAAAAAAACTCTTATCCGTTTAATAAAAAAAACAAATTAATATGGAAACCAGCTAATTCTAATTGACGGGAAAAGAAACGGTCGTCAACGAGGTAACGGGATTAAAAGACGAAAATACCCTCATGACCGTTGGAATGACGTCATCGAGGTTCAGACAGTAACCTCAAACACGATAGAGTTACTATAAATGGCAACAAAAAAACAGACACCCTTAAAATGATCGAAAACGCGGGCCGAATGGCACGCGCTTTTGTCCTTAAATTTAATTCAAAGCCCAATCTTTCTCTCTTCTTCTTCAAAGAAACGAAAATATATTAAAATAAATTTTCTCTCTGATTCCAAATTTTCTCTTTGATTTTCTCGGAAACCTCCAGCCCGCAGTGCTCCTCGCCGCGGCCGTTGGTTTCTAGGGTTCCTTTCTCAACTCGTATAGATCAAAAATTGATTCTTTTGTTTTCTGTTTCGATTTGGGTAGATTTGCTTTTTAGGCCATAGACTCGGATCGATCGGCATTTGACTTGAGAAGGGAATTTTTTTGAAAAAAGATTTGATTTTTAGTTTTTTGGGATTTTAGGGGAAGGTGTTTTCGATTGGAAGAGGGTGGAGGAAGATATAAAAAAATGAGCGATCATTTGGTTTTGTATGTTGACAGGATCATAAGGCCTGTGGCCATAGAGTATTGTCAAGGAGAGGAGGTTCAGGTTCAGGTTCCTGTTCCTTCTTCTTCTGAGGCTTCAGGGTCTTCGGCGGTGGTGGTGGTGGAGGAGGAGGAGATTGGGGGTTTGGGGGAGGAGGCTCCTCTGATTCAGGGGGCGGAGTGCCGGATTTGCCAGGAGGAGGATCATCTCAGGAACTTGGAGTCTCCTTGTGCTTGTAGTGGGAGCTTGAAGGTTTGATTTTGACACCCAATTGAAAAGGGAGTGATTTTTATTCTTGATTTTTTGTGTTCTTGGTTTGGTATGAGAAAGCCCTTTTGAGGGTTGGATGTGAATGTGTAGTTGGCTTTTGGGAATTGTGTTTTTAGTGATACCCATTTGGCCAATGTGAATTTTTTTTTGTGTTTCTGGTTTGGTATGAGAAAGCCCCTTTGAGGGTTGGATGTGAATGTGTTGTTGGCTTTTGAGAATTGTGTATTTAGTGATACCCATTTGGTCAATGTGCATTTTTTTGGTTGGTTTTTGTGATTGTGGTTTGGTATGAGAAAGCCCTTTTGAGGGTTGGATGTGGATGTGTTGTTGGCTTTTGAGAATTGTGTTTTTAGTATACCCATTTTGTCAATGTGAAAATTTTTGGTTGATTTTTGTGATTCTGGTTTGGTGTGAGAAAGCCCTCTTGAGGGTTGGGTGTGAATGTATTGTGGCTTTTGAAAATTGTTTTCCTAAAATTAGAATTTTGTTTGGTTGTGTTTTGTCTACTGTTTTAGACCAGATGTGGTTCCTTAGTTGTTATAATGTTATATGACTCCGAGCTCGGGTCGCTTCGGTTTTTATTGATTAATGATGATGCAACATTTTTGGAGGGGTTTGTGTATTTTATCTGTTCTTATCCGATACCCAAGCTGCATTTGTAGTTTTCAGTATTTGATAATGTTGTTTAACGTGCTATCATGGTCTCCTATATTAAGCTGCATTTTGAACTTTTGATAATATCCAATTTGTTGTGATGTTTTTGGATGTGAATGTGTTGTCAGCTTTTGAAAAATTGTTTTTCTAGTGACACCCATTTGGTCAATGTGAGTTTGTGTGCTTTGAGAAATAATAGCTAGATGGTTTTGGTTGTTTTGTCTCTGTTTTAAACCAAATCTGGTTCCTTAGTGGCTGTAATGTTGACTCTGAGCTCAGGTCGCTTCGGTTTTCATTGATTATGCAGCATTTTTAGAGGGGATGCGTATTTTCTCCGTTCTCATAGTACTATCTTTTGTTTGATAATTTTGTCGGATGTGCTATTGTGGTCTCTTATATTAAGACACATTTTGAATCTTTGATAATATTCAATTTGTCGTGATGTTTATGTCGCTTTTGTTTGTCTATTTGGTTGCGATTGATATTTCAATGGTTATAATGTTTATGCAGTACGCTCATAGGAAGTGTGTTCAGCATTGGTGCAATGAGAAAGGAGATACAATCTGTGAGATATGTCACCAGGTCTGTTATATTTGTTTCTTGTATGGTTGCATGCTGTGAATGTCGGTTTTCTGATGGTGTTTTGTTTGTTAGTAGTGAAAATGTGAATAAAATTGATATGCATATGTTACTGAGGATGGACTCAAGTGTTGAATTTGTTTTTTGTTGTTGCTATTTATGGGGTTATAATTGAATGGGATGAAATTGAGATGTCATGTTTTCACACACTGAACACGATTTTTCGCGATATGGGTATTAATCTGTTTTAAGGTTGTTCCTGCTGTCATAATCTGATGGACTAATTATAGATTTAAATTATTTGTTTGATATAAACTATTGTTTTACAAATATTCAATGACGAACAGCCTTATCAACCTGGCTACACCGCTCCACCTCCTCCACCTCGTACTGAAGATATTGCCATCGATATCGGGTAAGTCCAATTTTTCTCCCGTGCTCTTTCGTAGTCTGGCCATACTTCATCATCTCGTGATTTTCTGATAACGGGTTCTTTATTTCAGCGGAGGCTGGACAATCTCGGGCACC
Source organism: Geranium brycei (assembly GCA_036897365.1). Taxonomy (NCBI): domain Eukaryota; kingdom Viridiplantae; phylum Streptophyta; class Magnoliopsida; order Geraniales; family Geraniaceae; genus Geranium; species Geranium brycei. Next base: position 8,839 of record JAYMTP010003069.1, on the reverse strand, counting down.
CCTTTGGATTTACGCGATCCCCGCCTCTTGGCGATTGCAGAGGCGGAGCGCCACTTTCTGGAAGCTGAATACGACGAGTACGCCGCTACAAATGCCAACGGAGCTGCATTTTGCCGCTCAGCTGCTTTGATAGTAAGCACTCGATACGAACCCTTCTGTTGATGTAACTTCTCGTCTAAACATGATTGGCCGTGTTTTTTTTGCAGCTGATGGCGCTTCTGCTCCTGAGGCATGCATTAACCGTTACCGACACTGAAGGAGAAGATGAAGATGCATCGACTTTCTTCTCTGTAAGTGGGATTTGACGTTTTATGTTCTTTTTTGTTTGGCTCGAACAGGTAAAAAGCAAATTCAATGAATTTTCGGTTACTTGCAGCTTTTCTTGCTTCGGGCTGCTGGGTTACTTCTGCCTTGCTACATCATGGCTTGGGCCATCAGTATATTGCATCGCCGACGACAAAGGCAGGTCATTCTTCTCCTTCGTCGTTTCTCTTACAACTTCCTCACTCGACCAGAAATTATAGTCTGCTTATGATCTGTATTGATGACAATACCCGAACACTTGAAATGGTTAGTTTGGTGATAACATATAAATATGTATTTGTGATAAGTTTGTTAACTTATCATAAAATCTGGACAAAACAAATATAAACTATAAACTAGCTTGATGATAACATATAATCTATAATTGTGATAAGTTCGTTAACTCTATAAAATTTGGCTGAAACAAACCGAAACTTCCTTATTTTACCCGATTTTTGTGCCTTAAAGAAATATATGCTAAAACTATATTCAGTATTATTGATGGCTGTAGAAATCTTGACAATATCCAAGAACTTGAAATGGTTAGCTTGATGATAAATTTCAATTCCTGATTAGTTCCCAGAAGGCCCTCTCCGCCAAACTAGTACCTAACGTTTTTCAGAACGTTGGTCTGTATTGATGACAATATCCGAGAACTTGAAATTATTAGCTTGATGATAACATACAATCTATAAATGTGATAAGTTTGTAAAGTTAAAATAGAATCTGTATGTAACAAACCAAAACCTCCCCATATGACCAGAGTTCTGTGCCTGAAATATGTATTTGCTAAAACTATATTCTTCTTATAATCTATATTGATGACAATACCTGAGAACTTGAAATGGTTGGCTTTGATGATAACATATATAATCTATAAATGTGATGAAGTTCATAAACTTACAATAAAATCTGGATTCAACAGGAGGCCGCTGCATTGGCAGCAACACAAGTTGCATTTGTGTTGCAGTCGGGGCAGCGCAGAGGTCTGCAGTTTGCAATAGCGTCAGGACCAGCGGTGACTCCTCACCTGGAAAGCTCGAGTAATAGCCTTCATTACCATATCGAGGGAGTGTGATTCTGCAAATCTAGTGAAAGACGATGAATAAAGGTTTCTTCGACCGGACAAATGAACCAGAGGGAAAAAACATAAAGTTTTGGATTCTGATAATTTACTGTCAATTACCATATTCTTTTCGTGTTCTGTCTATGTATATAGTAATCTATATTTCAAGCAGCTCAGAGAAGCTGATGAATACTATATTATGCTGTCTTCTGTAAAATGAATTCTTGTTTTCTTGCTGTATTTTAAAGAAAAACTAGTTTGTAATTAACTGTTGATTAATATTTTCATTTTATTTGAATACACGATTCAGTTTCTTGATAGGCAATCATATATTCTCTCGAGCAAGAGGGTGTGAGGAGAACCATGGATAATAGTTCGGTTTTTTTGATATAATTTTTAGCGAACCGGTAAATTGCGGTTCAGAGATGGTTTCTACAAACTAAGTTTGGCAGTTAATTAAGAACCTAACACTGACATGGTTCACATAAACCTAAATCTAGAAGTGTATAATCCGTATATTAGCATTGCATACATAGAATGTCTAACATTTCACGGTGTTTAATTTAGATTGAGAACTGAACCAAAAAATGAATAAATTCCATAATAAATTCAAACACAAGTCCTAAATGGCAAGTTCAGCCCATAAATTTTGCTCAAAATAAAATCCCATAAAAGTCGGGTCAGTCTAGTTCTTACAAGAGGAAGATCCGACTTCTGGGTTGGTTATAACTATCCCGCTTTTATTATCCAATCTTGTTTTTCAAGTGGTTGATTCTGGCCCACATGGTCTATTAAACTGAACCATGAACACTCCTAGTGATTATGATTTGTATTCTTCGCAAACACAATGCACAATTATGGTGAATCCATGAGGATGGTCTTAAAATGGTTCCAAAGAAGCATATATCTCTTTAGCATATTGGTTTTGGGGGACATTCTTATTGTAGCTCACTTTCATCTCACTTTGGATCTTGAGTGTAATTGAATATTAGCAAAACTCACTGTTCAGATCAATCACATGCTTTGAGAGTTGTCCATTTCAAAACTCACATGCTTTGAGAGTTGTCCATTTCAAAACTCCAGCACTTGGGCATCAATGAGCATCAGCTTCTAGGTTCCAACATCATGTTACCTTCACTTAACAATATGCTAAATCTGATGAGTATTCAGTATCTTTAATCATATGAAATAAAGATGGAAATCACTTGAATTCGCTTTGAAGCCACCTTGTTGTTATCCCTAATTAACAACAGAAAAAGATAAATATTGCTTGCATTATCACATGTTAGTTGAGTTTTGCAAATTCAGCAAAACAGTAAGGCTGGATATGGAAAATTTCATATATGTTATAACGAGAAAGATTAGAATGCGAAAATAAACAACCAGCAACACAAGAACACCAAATTTACGCAGTTTAACAACAATGCGTTGATTATGTCCACACGCAAAAAAATTCTTATAGAGGATCGGAATACGAAAACACCAAGTCGTTCAGTCTGTTCACAAATAAATAATATTTATGTATTGACCCTAATTGGAAAAAAATGAAAGGAAACAATGAGACCGTCATTATTGGGGCCACTTCACGCCCTGAACTCCCAGACAAGTGACATTGTTCCTCGACACCAATCGAATTGAGTTCAGTGTTGATTGAAAACATATTTCAATATTTTGAAACATGGAATAGTTCAAAGATGGGAGGTATGATCAATAAGGAACACAACAAGCTTTATCAAAACCTTCTTTTACTTGCTTTTGCAAACCTTCTTTTCTCTTCTTTGATGGCCAGCCTTGTCACAGCACTGGCTGATCTCTACTGAACCATTTTAGGAGGGCTCATTGTTCAAGCTTGGTGGGTATGTGGGACCCTTGGCTGCTCCTTAGATTTAAACCAAAGTACCAAAAAGGTCACAACTTTAAGACCAGCCTCGAGAATCTACAAAGCCCTCTAGTGTAATTTTGCACTTTCCCTTTCTTCAATATCAGCTAAATATCAAATGTTCTGAGGTGGGACCCACCTATATGTATAATATTAAGGTTCTAAACTAATTGTAACCAACTTTAACAGAAAACAAGAGTTTCTTATTGATATGTTACCTTGTAGTTTGTGCCAATCCCACAGACCAAACACAAGGTCCCACCATCACCAGCATTTCTCACTTTCCTAATCAGGCAATACTCTCTAGATATGATCAAAGACTGTTATAGTGAGGAATGTCTAGTTTGAAAACAAATAAACAATCTAAATAAGAACAGTAAATAAGAACACGATATATTACATCCATAGATAAATAAGAGAAATCTTATTAGAGAGAAAAACAACATATAATTACCAAGTTGGTTGAATATGTTACATTAGTGTACACCCGTGTTTTACAAATTTCAGATTTGTCTGATTAATCCTCTGTTACTCTGAATAATTTTTTATTACAATTAGTTTCTAAAAGGTATTATCCGTCCAAATAGTGCCTAACGATCTTAGAACACTGATGTAGACCTATTAAAATTTAGTCGGTACGGTATACTATGTTTTTCAAGAGACTTATCGTGACAAACTATCCACAATCTTGTAGTTTCCAAACTGTTGTGTCGGGTTTCAAGAGGAACCCTTTTACCACTGAGCTGTTTAACTCTTTTATTCATTTTAGACAATCTGTATATATATTACCATTTAAAGGGGGGCAAATGCAATTTTCGAACAAAATTTACACTGAAAATTTCTGAATTCTCCGACCAAGGGGGGGCAGCTGCCCCCACTTGCCCCCTCCGTAGATCCGCCCCTGATTATGTACATCTTAGTTCATATTTCAAGCGTGACATTTCGATATAGTAGATTTTTCAAACTAAATGCAGAAAAATGATAGCCAGCACACATAACTTTAATTTGAGGAAGCACATCAGCAGATTGGACCTTGACCAGTCATCCCATCATTTCAAGAACCATCACACAATTTTGAGAAAGTACACAAACTTATGCTTTAGAATGTTCCTAGTTGCATGTGATATCATATATCATAACTATAATAAGATTAACAGTAAAGAAAAGAGGGGAAAATAAAGGAAAAGACAGTGCAGAGAATAAACAAGTAGAGATTACAAAATTGGGTGAGGCCAGGAGTGTGTCTCTTTAACATGGGGATTTGGAGTTTGCAACCTAAAAAAGAGATTAAAGGAAAGCATAAAGAAACCCATTTAGCAGAAGGAACCAACAACTCTTGATTTGCATTGCATAGAGAAGAGAGCTTGGAATTCTATAGCCAGATGGGAAATCTTAGAATGGCATAAAGCAAGGGTTTGTTTCTTTAGGAGGCTCTTCCATTCCTCCTTTCCCCTCTCATCCATTTTATTTTCTTACCGGCCAACCGGGCAAAAAACAATAAATACTAATATAAAATAAGAGATAATAACAAGACAGATTCAACGATATGCGTCTCCTAACTCATCGGGTTCAAAACTTTTTATATCTCTGTAGGATGACAACATGACGAGTTCAACATACATTTAGTGATTATGTCTCCTACTCTGTCGAACTGGGGATATCAGGAATTTTTGTCATCCCTACTCATTTTCCCCTCTCATCCATACTTTCTTTTTATCGAAAAATTCAACCAGAAATGAAACAATAAATATTAAAATAAAAATAAGGATGACAACGGGGAGGATTTACCGATCTATGTCCCCTAACTCGTTGGTTTGGAAAATTATGCACCTCTATGTAATGTGTTGTTCGAAACGGATTTAATAATATTGTCAGTCCTCTTCAGGTTGAAGAATTTTTTACAGTCATACATAAAAATGGGTTAACCACACCTAACTTAAAAGAGACAGTGCTCACCCTGATTAAGAAACACAAACAAAAACTCACTTTTCGTAATAACAAAGAAAAGAAACAATTACTTACCAGATTACCCTCACTAGTTAACTCCATATTAGGAGAAAAGACTAGGATCTACATCTACTGACATATATGCTAATTATCTATCAGGTAAGCATGGTTGGCTGATGTGGCAAGATGGAATGGTCCAAGAGACTGAGCTGGACAAATTTAACCAGACAGAGCAAATGATAGAGATGTAGGGAACACATTAAGAAAGATGATTGGCTTCTCAAGTTTATTGTTCCAAAACCTTTATCTATCTTTATTAGATTCTTCTATAACAGCCTTATTTTGTTTGCATTTTAGGCTTATCATTTGTGTGTGTTGAAGTGTCACATAATGTGGCTTTAGTGACCACCTTATATATTAATTCAGTCCTCCATCTAATAGACTAAGCTTTAGGATTTTTTTATACCAATGGAAAATTTTAAAATAAAAGAAAGGCAGGTAGATAGAGATCTCGAAAAGGGATCAACAGACTTTCGTGGCCAGTATTTTAAATATCTCTAATTCGTCTAATTAGTTTATAATTAATCATTTGTTACTCCTTGACTATTCCTTTAATCTGATTAATTTTCGGAAGACTCTTTTCGGCTACTTAGAGATCAACATTTTTAGAACATTGGAAATGGAAGTACATGAAAAGAGACGGGTGAAAATTAACAAGTGTGAAAACACTAAACTAGCTTAAGCTAACTAACAAGCATGAAAGCAGCGTAAGCTTTTAGGTTAGAGTAGGTTTAACATGGGGTCTAGTTTAGTATTGAGTATGTGATCCGTTTGTGTTTCTACCCCGTTTATTTTATTCTTTGTTCACGTGTGATGTCCTCTGTATTATCTGATCTGCACGTGAGGAGAAGAGTTCAGTGGGGGGCCTACATGCTTTATGCTTTAAAACTCCCTCCAAATCCAATATGAGATCAATGACAGGCTTATATCTACAGGAAAGGAACATAAGGATAGACGAATCACAATTCCAAACTTGCTCATTCTCTTATCACTCTAACCAAAAGGAAACAAACACTTCTATTCTTCTTTCCTATTGAGAGTAGAAACCATGGCTTTCACTACTCACAGAGTGCTCATCCTTCTTATCTGTATCGGGTTGTTAGCATTCAAACCCGAAACAGTCTCAGGCTCGAGAAATATAGGCCTAAAGAACCAGCGTATTCTAACCACGGACGATCTAAGCACAGAGAAGACGCCAGCGCCAGTAGCTGGGAAACCCGATCCCAACAAATCAAGCAAAAGAAAGGTACGGAGAGGATCTGATCCTATCCACAACAGGTCTTGATGCATTCAAGTCATTTCTACAGTCAGAGAGTGACCATCTCTAATGCAAGGAGCTTCCACCAAATGTGGAGAGAACTCGAAAGTGATCAATCCCGATCTGGTTAGTTCTAAAGGAGTTGGTTAGTGTTTTTTTGCCTATCTTTGTTCTAAAATGTTATATTATAGAGAGAAATGTATAGTAAAGCTACTAGAGATGGTCATTGAAGGCATTCACTAAGCCAGCATCATTCATCTCTATACAATGAGCAGAAATCATGATCAATGACTACTGAAAAAAAGTATGGTATAGATTATGGTGCAAGCTCCCAAGAAATACAGCAGACATAGTTGTTTCGTCAATTCTTTTTCTTTGAAGTGGTTTTTATATTCATTTCTGTCACAGCAGTTTCTTGCAGATACAGTAAAATTCTTTTGTACTGCACTTATATTTCAAAGAAAGAACTTATAGTTTTCATCTAAACAGAAGTAAATGCAGTCACATACATATTACATGTCCTTACTATTTTCAGTCATAAAATTATGCTCAAATCCCTATAAATGAATGCTTATGTTAGAAAGTAATGAGCATACAGATATTCAAATTCGCAAATTTTAGGCAAAACAGAATAGAGCATGATAACAAAGATGTAAGTTTCACACAAACCCAGATGAGAAATGAGGAAAATCGTTCTATTCTTTCACTAGTTGCCATTTGAATCATTTTGTAACCTTTGTTTATACATGATTAGGCTTATAATAATATCCTACATATCATAAGGGAAGAAATCTATGTGAAGGATGTGAAACTATAAACTGTGTTTATTAAATCAACACCAGAAAAGTTCGTTGCATACCTATAGAACTGGTTGATACGTATATCACACATTCACACTCATTAGACTTAGTAATATCTATGTATCAACTATCTTAAAAGCCTTGTTATGTTAAACGACATCAGCAGCTAGGAACCGAAACATGGATCAGCCTGAGCTAAGATTTCATATCAGGTGGCGCGTGACCTATCAAATGTGCATAAGTCGAGATAAACAAAACGCGACAGAAAATTACAAAATTTCCTTATCTTTAACAACAATTATGAGCACATCAATCTCTATATGCCCCTTTGAATTGATCTTCCTCCTCAACCATTTCATAGTTCATTTTCTAGAGAAGCAATTATAGTGTTTAACTATTTAGTCCCACAGATCCTAAATCTCAAATTGAAACTCATCTCATCGATTATTGATGTTACATTGGCACAAATTAACCACAACAAAGTATGGTTCTCACTCACTCCTACATGACTAATTCTGAAAAATAGAGTTCAAAAACTTATATCCCCATTTTAAGCTTCACTCTAATAAAAGCATTTATGAGCTAGAAAGATAAAGCATTGCAATGCAGTGAACAAAAACAGCTCATACTCATAACCCAAAAAGGAAATTGACAACACCATAACCAAATTTACTGTTAAAATCTTTGACCCTTTATATAAAACATAAGAACTAACCGATTAGCTCTGCAATTGAGTCCTCATCGCGTTCCCGATTCAGTCCCCAATTATCTTCAATCTTCACAAAATCGTATCCACTAAACCAAATTCAATCATCTTTTCATTGGAATCGGTTAAAACCCATATAAAAACCTCCATCTGGGCATTACCAGAGCACAATCTCAAGCTGTACCTTTCGCTTGAACCAGTGTATGGGTTTCGCTCTGAAACCAGGGAACAAGGAAGGAGATGAACAAAACGACGTCGTCTTTAGTTCCATGCAACACAATTTTGTGGTCCATTTGAAGTGGGCCCGTGAAAGCCCAAGCCCATTGCATAAGGGCTTGTAACAGTTTTCTATACTCGGGTCGGAGGAGATTTTCATAACACCAATTCGATTTTATATAATTAGGTGATTCAAATCGGATAGATGAATTTAAGCAAAATAAATAATTTATACTAACAAGTATTTTTATCATTTTAAAACATATGAATGTAACAAATGGTACAATGTTAAATTTTCTTTTATATTATAAATATATTTAGGGGATTAATTAGGTGAAAATTATTTTTGTGGTGAAAATTTTAAACTAGTCCCATCCGTTGGATTAATAAAATATAAATATAACATTGAACCTAATTTGATAAACATATATATTTTTAAAAAAACTTAAATTTAGTTATTATCAAAGGTGTGTTTTGAAGGATGGCATAAAAAATTCGAACCCGATGGGTACTCAATCAACCCGCCCCGTTTGGAATGAGTAAAACCCGATATTTTGCGGGTTTGGGTTCAGATTTTATGAACGGGTTTTTGAGCGGGTGCGGG
>JAYMTP010003068.1:0-17858 GCA_036897365.1 Geranium brycei | reverse complement strand
TTTTAATTTTTTTAAAATATAAGGACATTTTTGTCATTTCACATTAAAACTAACTGAAAATTAATCCTTTTTTAAAAGTTAGTTAATTAACTAGGGTTAGCATAGCTATTTCATGACCATCAATTTAGAGAGAAAAGAGTTGCTAGGCAATAGGCGCACACCGAACTAAATGTAAATGCTATATTTTGATTCTTATTCTGTATGATAATTAAGGTGGAAGAAGTGTTGGTGAGCGTGTTTGGCTGCCGAGAAAATAATCGTCCGAACCGAACCATCATTTTCCCGGAAAATACCAAAACCGTTTGGCCACGTCTCCCTCCTTCGAACACGCAGTCACCGTCTTCAGGGGCTAAACACGTAACTCTCGGAAAGAGAAACAGTTACAAAATAGTGAGTTAGTGTACTTTCTCTGCAATTTTTTCTTCTTCATATTACACCTACCTCAGTTTCGCTTGATCTGCTCCGAACCGATCCGATTTCAGCAAGCCCTAGAAATCAAGATCTTGTTTCGGTATTCAACTTTCAAATATACCAAGTTGCAGAAGCTTGGACGCCATGGAAGTTACGTCGTGCTCTGCTCGCGCCAAGTTCTCAGTCTCAGTCTCCGCTTCCAATTTCTGTATCTCTGACCACATACCTTCAATGTAAGATTTTGGTTCAATTTTCGAGATGATGATGAGTGTTGTTTTCTCAATTTCTGTTACGCCTGTAGTGCGGATTTCATGATTGCTTGAAATGTTGGTGGATCTGAAAGTGAATTGTGGATTTGCATTAATAGTTTTGATCTGTAGCTATTTTCTTGTTTGGTTGCTGGGAAAATAGATTTAGATGGATTCCAGGCCAGGATTTTGAAAGTAATATATTTGCTCAATGGCCTTGATGTCATTACCTCCTGCAATTTTTCTTAGTTAAATTGGTCTTATCCTTGCATCTTTGATAATTCTTCAGGAACAATACTGATTCTGATATTGTTGAATTAGTGACGAATCTGTTAGTGAATGTTTTGCAGAGAATCCACCATTTCTATTCAGCTGTATATGAGAAACTATGAAGAAATTATGATACTGTTGAATGCCAGAAGCTTAATAAGGAGGATATATATGATAATTGATATCTAAAGGATTTTCATTCACAGGCGATGTTCGCAAATCAAATGTTTTATGTCTACTCGGGAGGATGGCAAATCCTCATCTCAGCCTCTAAAGCTATCATTTTCTAACTCGACTGGTAAAAGAGAGACGATACTTGGGATATCAAATGGTAATGGTGCTAGTCAAAACAGAAGCACTGCTGGGGTAGCATTTTGCCCTGTGGGAGTGTCCACATATGGTGGAACTGCTCTAGAATCTCATTTGGATGCTGAAGAAGATAAGATTGGGGTTTTGCTTTTAAATCTTGGTGGTCCGGAGACTCTCCGTGATGTGCAGCCATTTTTGTTCAATCTATTTGCAGATCCGGTATGTTACTGTTGTTGGTGCAGTCGTTGCTAACATCTTACATCTGTAGGTTTTGAGTTGTTCCAGTGCTGAAATGGTTATAGCTTGTTGATGCAGGATATTATACGTCTCCCCAGGCCGTTTCGGTTTCTTCAGCAACCATTGGCAAAACTCATATCTGTTCTCCGCGCTCCCAAAAGCAAAGAAGGGTATGCAGCAATAGGAGGAGGATCCCCTCTGCGTAAAATCACAAACGAGCAGGTTAGAATCTGAACATTCTTGAAATGTTATTGTTCATGTTTGGATGATTATGGTCATTGTGGTCCACTAGTTTATCGTTCTCTTATATTTAGATTGATCTATTTCTTTTCTTTTTTTCAGCATAGATTGATCTATTTCTTTCAATGTGATAATGATATATGCATGTATTTTGATGTACATGCTACAGGCAGATGCAATTAAAAAGGTTTTGGAGGAAAAGGAGGTGGATGCAAACATATATGTTGGGATGCGTTACTGGTACCCATTCACTGAGGAAGCAATTCAGCAGGTAAAACTTTCAAGTACTTTGATCTTCATAATAGAATTCTTATGGTTATATAATGTGCTTTCAGATGTTACTACATTTTTTATTCAGTCATGTTAACAGTGTTTGAACAAAATTAAATTTTAAAGGCATATTGAGCTTTGGCTTATTAGATTAAGTGAAGACAGGAGTATGGTCAGTTCCACATTTGCAATTTGGAAGAATGGGAAAGATATCCTTTTTATCCATGTGCTTCATCATGTGACATATAATATAGGCTAGCTGAGATGCAAAATATTTGTTTTTTAGTTAGAATGAGATTTTGTGGGTTATTTGATATGTTCTCTGGTTCATCAATATAGCTTCAACTTATTGCATTTATGTACGCTACCAATAACTGGTTATTTGCTGTGTTCTCTCTAATTTTCTACTCAAGTCTTTTCCTTGAGAATTTACAACTTTTGGCTTTTCATACTTTGGTTGTTCCTTTAGGTGGACTGGAGCACTGCCTGGCTCTTTTTATGATAGCGATAATTTAATGGTCACTTGGTATCTTCAGATTATCTGGTTCGGTGGCTGAATGTTTTTCATTGCATGTTATCAGATTAAGAGGGACAACATAACAAAACTTGTTGTGCTGCCACTTTATCCACAATTTTCCATCTCTACAACTGGGTCCAGTATCCGTGTTCTCCAGGAGATATTCAGGCATGTGGTAAATTGCAAATTGTCTCTTTTATCTTTCCATGTAAATATTTTGTTGGCTGACCTTTATTCAACAGGGAGGATGCATATTTGTCACGAGTGCCAGTTTCCATTATTAAGTCATGGTACCAACGGGAAGGTTATATCAAATCCATGGCTGACTTGATTGAAAAAGAACTTGAGATTTTCTCTAATCCCAAAGAGGTGTGTTTGATTCGTAGACCTGTCCTGAGTTCTGATGCCACATTTGCTACTTATTTTGTCTGGAATTACAGGTCATGATCTTCTTTAGTGCCCATGGAGTACCGGTCAGTTATGTCACAGATGCTGGGGATCCATACAAGGATCAGATGGAGGAGTGCATCTACTTAATCATGCAAGAGTTGAAAGCTAGAGGAATTGACAATGATCATACTCTTGCGTATCAGGTGATTATTGAACACGTGCTAAGGTCTTACTTCCAATATATTTTCCACCATTGCTAAGCTGGTTCTGTATTTTCTTATTTGTAACATTGTTCCAGAGCCGAGTTGGGCCTGTACAATGGCTGAAGCCCTATACCGATGAAGTTCTTGTTGAGCTTGGCCAGAAAGGTGTGAAGAGTCTCCTAGCTGTTCCAGTAAGGTAAATACTAAATTGTTAGCAACTTAAGCATTGATAGTGATTGCTTATCTCAGTGTTGGATAATGTTACAGAGAGTGCGTCCACTGCATTACTCCAACGACACGTGTTAGTTTCTAAAAATATTGTGATGGTTTTGGGAACGCGGCTTGAGTTTCAACTCTTATTTAGGAGTATTTATGCCAATGTTAAGATATTATGGTTATTTGCTGACTGTGGGAGCGTAGTGTTCAAAAGTTTCCGCAAAGCTTATTCATATATGCTGAGCGTAAATTATAATTATGTCTTGTAATAGCACTTCTTTTTTGGGCTACTGAATGATACTTCACATATATGCTGAGCGTAAATTATAATTATGTCTTGTAATAGCACTTCTTTTTTGGGCTACTGAATGATACTTCACACAGAGCAAATCAATTACTTCTCAATCACTTATGTTATAGCTTGCTTGCTTTATTATGATGAATAGTGGGTATAAATTGGCTAACTTTTTTTGAACACTCCCAGCTTTGTGAGTGAGCACATAGAGACCCTTGAAGAGATAGACATGGAATACAAGGAATTGGCGCTTGAATCGGGGATTGAGAACTGGGGGCGTGTTCCTGCCCTGAACTGCACATCTTCATTCATCAATGACCTGGCAGATGCAGTGATAGAAGCTCTGCCATCAGCGGCAGCCATGTCAACCCAAAGAAGCAGCTTTAAAGAAGCAGGAGAAGACGAGGAGGACTATGACCCAGTGAGATATGCCATCAAAACATTCTTTGGTTCAATCTTAGCATTTGTTTTGCTTTTATGGCATTCTGGAACCAACCCTTCCGAAACAAAGGGAAGAGTTTGAAAACCGCTCTGCTTTGCTTTGCTTTGCTCCTCCATACATACAAAGACTAAGAAATTTTCACAAAAAGTTTTATGGGATTTGTAGCAGTAAATTTCCTGATTTGTTGCATCCGTGAAACGGTATCTGTTATCTTATTATGGGATTGATTTAATTGACTCTGTTGTGTTGAACAGGTTACAGCATAATAGGAAGAAAGCACTGCATTGCTGCAGGATTCAGGGAATGGATTCGGCTTATAATAAATAAAACTATTGTGATTTCGTCTTTTTCAATATAAGTTTTCTTTCTAACTGGTTGAAGAAGCCTCTCGTGATGAGTGCAATCTGGCATTCGTTGAGTTCCTTCAGTTTGGAAATATGTTTTTAGTGAACTTGGCTAAATTAGTCACAGCGATTCCCGACTTCCCAAAACATACATACACTAAAGTAGTCACACCATTGAAGAAGTCATTGGTGACTTCAATGGTGTTTTTGCTCGTAGAACCTGTCTTTTGTCGCTGAAATGGCGCCTCCATCTCCAAAACCAGTGTACATGTTTTTCTCCCTCTTTTTTTTGGCTCCAGTGTCTTTTCTGACGATTATGATTGTGTGTTTGCTTCATCTCGGGGGGCTTCTGGTGGTTGCGTTTATAATTAACATAAATGTGTTTTTCAGATTATCTCTGGGAGATAACTTGGTTCGCTGGACAATGACTCACATTGCTTTGCATCCACAATGTGATATTTTCAACATTTATGCGCCTAGATCCCATCCTCTCTGTTGTGCGTTGTGGTCGGTCTTGGCCCAGCTGTTTCCAAACTTGTCTAATGAGATCTTTGTGGGAGGTGATTTTAACATTGTGAAGGCCCTTTCAGAACAAGCTCTTTGTTTGCTACGTCGCCCTGATAGTAGAGTGGACATGTTTCTCTTATATCCAGAATTTGTGGGTCTCTCCATCTCAGTGTTGCCTAAAAAACCTATTTTGATGATCACTATATAATTTCTTGTGCATCCGTTTCTCTATATTGACTCCTCCTAGGTCGTTCAAGATGTTAAATCATGGCTTAAGCATGATGATTTTTATCATTTTGTTGAATTAGAATGAGGTTGTATGCGATAGACGGATTACCGAACTTTAAGTTTTGAATGCTTCGACAAGATCTCAATATTTAGAATTAGGGCTGGCCCCAACTACCCGGGGGCCAAAAACGAGATTATGAACAATGTTTTTTTTAACAGTCGATCGATCGACGTAAATGATATTTTTATATATTATATTAGGTATATTTTTGTATGAGTATTAATTAAAAAGGGTTGTAATCGAAATAAGTTAAGTCCAAACCTATACATTATGGTTTGGCTTTTCTTAAAAACTATTGTTGGATTGAGTTTTATTAAGAATAAAATAACTAAGAGCTAAGAAAATCAATAATGGTGGACCTTGATTTGATTTATCTAAGTATGCTTAGCTGTCGTGACTTTTCATTTATATTAAATATAATAGTGTATCATTAAAGAGTATCAATTCAATAAAGACTACAATGTATAAAATGAATTAGAAAAATGTTACTTCCCCCTGTACAATGTACAGTTTTTACTTACCTCTCCGAAACAAAATACATTATGTGAAGTCCTTAAACTATACTAACGTTCTACTTAATCCCAACGCCGTTAATTTTTGGTCAAAATGGCGAAAATGTCCATGTATTTAAAAAATTAAAAAACATTTTTATAAAATAAATAAAAATTAATTCTTATATTAATTTTTTAAAATATATATTAAAAATGAAAAACGATTTTTAAACGTCATTTTTTATGTTTTATAATTTTTATTTGAAAAATAATTTTTAATTTTTTTTAAGTACAATAGCATTTTTATCATTTTCAAAAAAAGTTGACGGAATTTGAAAAAAAAACTAACGCCGTTGGGACTAAGTAAAAAGTTAGTATAATTCAGAGATTCTACAGAACACATTCTATTTTCGAGTAGGTAAGTAGAAACCATGATAGTACAAGGAAGGGTTACAGAAAATTCTTTCCTTCATCTCTCACATGTCCTCAATAAAAAAGTTTACTAGGATCTAAATAATCTACATACAATGTATAATTATATAAAAATTTAATGCATTAGCCCTGTCCTCTTCAACTTTAATATGGTCAGTTTGAACACAAATCATGTATTAAATAACTCTAATCTTGAGCTTAAATTTGACTTGAGTTTAATTAAATCAAACTTAAGTCAAGAATTACTAATTCAAAGATAGAACCAAACCAAATAAAATGATCAGATGAGAGAAAATTTATCCTATATGACAATTCCATTTCTGCCAGAAATGGCATATGATGCATGCCCGCACCATGTAAAATATGTAAATCGCAAACATAAAAACAGAAAATATTGTCAACACATAGATAGCATAACATAAGTGAATTTTAAATTACAAAAATCCACCAACATAAAATTGAAATTCAGAAAAAGCATTAATAATCCCAATACCATCAGTAGTAGAATCTAAGAATCACTCTCCCTAATAATACCCTATAAAGATCTAGCAGGAATACACCACAACACCAAATGATAATAAACTTAAAGAGAAACCTACTCACCGCCGTCATGAATCAACTTTGTGGGGAGGCTTTGGGTAGCTGAGCAGCCTGTGAAGCTGGTGCTGCTGCAGCATTACTATCGGCAGCCGCAGGATACACTGCTGGAGGCTGCTGCTGTGAATAGCCACCATAAGGATTGTAAGCTGCTGCTGCACCATATGCTGCTGGAGCTCCGTATCCAGCCTGACCCCCATAGGTGGGTGCCGGGGCTCGCTGCTGGGAACCGGCTTCTGGTTGAGAGTAGGCAGCTGGAGGTGGCTGGGATTGTGGATACCCAGGCTGGGCATAGCCTCCAGGGTTGCTTGGTGACTGTTGAGCCTGCCCATAAGCTGCTGGGGTGGGTTTCTGAGCTCCATAATATCCAGCTTGAGAGCCAGCAGCAGCAGCAGCAGGGGCTATTCCATAACCAGCTTGAGGTGGGTAAGTAGCGGCACCCGGGCTAGGCTGCTGACCGGTACTGTATCCTTGGGGAGCGGACTGGGCAGGAGTCGGTGCTTGTGCTGCATCTCCTCCTTGTGTCCCGTACGCAGCAGTCTGCCCTTCAGCACCATAGCTGGGAGCAGAGTTATAACCTTGCTGCTGCTGGTCATACCCAGCATACCCAGATTGTGGAGCCTGATACCCACCATAACCATCTTGCTGATAGCCTTGCCCCTGTTGATTATAGCCGGATGCTGGTGCTTGATTGTAGTTGTAGCCAGTGTTATCTGCAGCAGAAGCACCAGTGGCCTGCTGCTGCTGCTGAGCAGGGACCTGCTGGCCGTAGTAATCATAGCCACCTCCGGGAGTAGTCTGCTGTCCAGACTGGGCATTGGACTGGTCCCACCCACCAGCCTGAGTAGGATATCCTCCGTATGGCTGTTGGGTCATGTTGTACTGGGGAGTTGTTCCAGGATATGCTCCGGGCTGCGCATATCCATAACCAGACTGTTGCATTTGAGACCCAGGTGGACCCCAAGTGGTAGGACGTGCCTGATAACCCTGCTGTGAATACCCTCCAGAATTTCTGGGACGGTTCTGCAGAAAATTGTTTTCTCACATGAACCAGAAAACCTTACAGCACATGCTACTGGGGCACAGAGACATAAAAGGGCATGCAACATACAAAACAAAAGCACAAGCAGAGAAATATATATCTGAAAAGCATGCATTTGGCAAACAAACATATATGAGATTTAACAAAAGCGCAACAGATAGCAGAAATATCATTTCACTATAAGATGGAATCAAGCGCCCACATACCGTACTTCTTGTTGGTATTACCGAATTACTCCAGCAGAAGCACATCCTCTCCATACTTGAGGTGAAGCAGTACAGAATTACCACAAAACTATACGATCTATTTGCAAAATAGCATATATATATATATGCAACTATCCATATATCACAATATTTGAGTGCCAAAGGGAAAATTAGAGCTCACATATCTAAACGTGAAGGTACTTGATTGGTATGACTAAGAGGACAATTCTGAAGATATATACACATCTATACTTGACTATATCCCTAAGATTAATCCCACATAAGCTAAAGACTCGATTAAAAGAGGTATTGAGTTTCCGATTAAAATGGTCATAAGTGCATATTGACACCTTAAACACATTTACAACTAAACAGATGCATAACAGGTTCAGCAGTTAATGATCAAGGATAATAAAAGGTTTCAGGAGAAGATGCCTCAACTGCAATATAATGTCAAATGCAAGATCTCAACCATGAAAGATAGTAAAACACTATGAACAGAATATCAGAATATTTGAAGAGAATTTTAATACGCAACAATTATACTGTAGGCAAAAAGTGAACTAATAGGGCACAATTTAGAATACTGACTTTAAAACACCAAGGGATGGTAAGTTAAAGATTATATAACTATATGACAGGAAACACGAGAATGATTGGGCAAATGAAGTTAAAAACAGATATATAATAGAGAATCAAGAGATTATATGAGATCACGTGTTAGAAGACAACATGAGATATCGGAAACTTAAAGATCCAATTTGAAAATATAATATCTAACAAACTGGTATCCGAACTTTCAAGTATAGGTACCATATATGAGAAAATGAGATTTAGAACCATACCAGATCCATGCAGAGGAAACACCAACACAAAAGGACTCCATGTTGGAGTCACCAATGGTTCCATAGACACTACCCCTACAACATCTCCCAATAGTAAAACAAGATATATGATCATAAATTAACTGTGTTAGAGCGCCTGATTGTTCCAAAAAACTTTATTTGGATATGGGATGGCTGCTATACTGGAGATAACCAACAAAATACTCAATATTCATGTTTGGATAATGATCTGCACTCTTGATACAATATTTATATCACATCTGTCCAATCTCAAGCGCAATATCCACTACCGACTCAATCAACATTGGTAGAGAGATTGTGACATAAATATATACATTTTATAATTCATTATACCCTCATTATCCTAACACATATCTATGAACAAGTAAATATATTCCCTCAAAATTTCAAAGAGGGCACAGGCCCAGCCCTTTTCCCTCAGAGTACTCTCAATTAGCCAAGCTGTACATGTCAATAAAATGCATAGGGGAAAAGCAATTGACATGATCATAAATATAAAAATTTATCAGCAAGAAGCTTGAATGCTTTTCCAAAGATTCAAAACTCCCCTGATATATCTAAGTACCATTAGTAATCAAAAGATAAAATTGCATTGTGAACTGGTAGGGAATTCTGAGTTACCAAGCTACTATGTACAAACCAAAATTACACAGTATGAATAACTTGCGACCGAGAAAGGAAACAATTAAATTGAATACATAAATGTTCAAAACAGAAAAACATAATATTCACATCACAAAATCAATAAAACACTATAACAGAGCATCACATCAGTCAACAAAGAGGAAAAAAATTCTAACTTGTAGACATTTAGCTATTCGATCTGACACAATTAAGTACTTCACAAACATAACAGCTGACAATTTGCAAGCAAAGTGTGGGGCAACAATTATAACGAGTACTAAATAAATAAATTAACACAATCAAAATACATACCTCACTGATGACTTCATTAACAAGTTGTTTTGCAGTCTCAATTTGCTCACTGGAGCCTTCTATCTGTACAGTTCGTTCATTTGAAGTATCGCCTGGGGGTGGATGCAATGGTATGACCTGACAAGAAAGTTAGAATAATTGAGGTCATTTTCAAATAAATGCAATATCTCTACCACGAGAGATATCATAAAAAACTAGTGCATGCAGGTTGAAAAATGAACCTGAATCCGAGCACCAGTTTGGGCCTGCATATTTTTAATTGTTTCACCTCCTTTTCCAATGACTAACCCAACCTGATATCACTTGTATATTATGAACAATCCAAGATAAAATCAGTGAGCTCAATTGGCAAATACCAGAACTTCGTATACCTTGTTGTTTGGAATTCTCATCACAAACTGTTCAGACCCAGCATGTCCACCAAACCTCTTAGGAGCAGCACTAGAAGCTCCTGATTCAGCCTGTCCAAACAATTGAAATGAAATTAGACAAGGGCCAAAAAAGTGATTCACCTTCCTAGAGAAAGCATAGGTAAGTGTATAATACCTCTGCGAGAACTTCTCTGATTAAAGTCTCCGCCTTGGATATTTGCTCTGGATTGCCCATCAGCTCCACAGCCCTAGTAGTGGAATTGGGGTCTGAATCTGCATCTCGAGTGACCTGAATCTTCGCTCCAGACTGAACCTGAAGGTACTTGATGGTCTCTCCGCCTTTACCAATAATAACACCAACCCTTCCATTAGGAATATCAATCTTCTTGCTCGAACCCTGGAATCCACCATATGACATGGGCATGGAAGGAGGAGCTGAGTTCGAAATCATAGGCTTCATCTCTACATTCAATCAACAGCAAGAGAACAACACAACTCAGCGGAACCAAATTAAACATCAAACTCAAAACTGTAAAGATATAAATTCACCACCAGGATAAAACAAACTCAAAACTGACAGACATAAAACATAGAGATTCGAGATTATACCAGGGGGAGCAGAGGTGAAACCCTTGCCGTTGTCGCTGGAGTCGTAGCCGCCGCCATTGTCGACGCGAGAGCGCTTGGCGGCGTCGAGAGGGGCGGCGCCGCCGGGGTGGCCTCCCGCGGCCCAATCGGAGACGTCGTAGACCTTGCCCTCGATGGAGATCCACAGATCTCCGGCCTTGTTGTGCCGCCCGAGATCTTCCTCCGAAATGTACTTCTCAGCCAAACCCATCTTCTTTACCACTTACGCACAAACCACAAGCCTATCTATCTGTATCTATAGGTTAATTCCAAAAACCATTTCTAAGAGTAAGGTTTAGGTCACTCACTCCCTGTAGTCTTCGTCTCTACTGGTGTGTAGTTGCAATTGCGGAAAAGAATAATGTATTTTAATTTTGGTGCTAACGAATATTCTTAGCCTTAGGATGAGAAGCCCAAAAATATCTTCTTGGATTCTACTTACAGTTACACTGTTGTAGCTAGCTAACACTAGCACATGGTGATGATAATGATGGACTCGAGGGGTACAGTACAGCATTTCTCAAGTCACGTCTAACGTGGGCTAACGTGGGTTAAATTAGGGATGACAACGGAGCGAGTTTGAAAACTCATTCTCCTTTTCTTTTAAAAAAGGCGTGGATTTTTTGTCAGATTTAGAGATTTTTCATTTTTCATTTCTAACCTAAAATAATGTTAACGTGTATTTATTTTTAGTAAAAATTTGTATTCAAAACTATTATTTTCATAAAAACATATATTTAAAAATATTATTATTTCATTAAATATGTATTTTAAAATATCATTTTTAATTAAAACGATATATTTTTAACATATCGGACTGGATTACCTGGCCCCGTCCCTACCCTATTCTCATCCGGATTCGAGGATCCCGTCGAGGGCGGGAACAGTGTCATCTCTACTCTAAACTATATGTGTCTATTTTTGCCCTAAAACTCAACCCACCAGGTGACTCGACTACGATGAACCCGTTGGGTTGAGGTCTTTTTATAACCGAGATTAGTCGTCTCAGGAAGATGGAAAATACCGCCGCAGTCCACAACACTGGTTACATCTCATTCGCGAGTGTAAAGATAGACATTAATCAATAAATGGTCTACAGAGGACTTGTGAATGCTTCAAGTCTTTGTTCATGTTCCATCAATTGTGCCTATCTGGCTTCATTGATAGCTGATACTACTGGTAACTGAGAACTTAAAAGTACCCAATTGAAATGACCCATTCCTAAAGTTTTTGGGAAATCCTATCATGCATCCAAATTCGCTTATTCAGACTTTTTTCATGTTTTTCTTAGAACACCTCTAACCCAAGTGGTTAAAATGCAAAAATTATTATTCAATCATAGTTGTTATATTGTCATCTAACTCCGACCTAAATTACCAAATTTTGACGCAAATATCTATCATTACTATTTTTTAATATTGTCATTCATCCACTAATAAATTTAGTATAATAATATTCATTTTATGCAAACTTTGTTCCAGTGAGTTGAAAAATATGTCAGCTTATTGTCATAAATTTGCAATTGCAATGCAAATATGTCAATCCTCGTTGGAAATAAAAATTGTCATTTTATAAAAATGATGGCAAACTAACAATCCCATTGAAGTTGCTCTCATGACCAGCTCGTCCATAAATCAAGTGAAGCAATTACTTTAGCCCTCCTAGAAAATATGGTTCAATTGTGATAAAAAAGACCTAAAGTTTAAATATTTTAGGCCCATTTTAAAAACCAATACTTTAAATAATACTCTAATAATCACTTTTACTTTAAGCCTCAAGAATTATAGCCAGTCGTGGTTGCTCTTAATATCACAAAGATTTGTCTTGATTTATGTGTTATCAGACTATTTTATATCCTCATGCATGTTGATGACAAACTTTGTTGTAATTAAGAGATAGCTTACTTAAGAACCACTTGCAATTTATTTTCTGTTAATTCACTTGAGGTATATATTAAAGTGTATTATTTCTGATGTAGTACTCAGAATGGGCACAAAGTCCCCAGTTTTATTGTTTATCTTTGCAGAAACCAAATTTGTGGGAATCAAGTCAGCACTTGATGGCATTCTGTAGCTAAAAAAAACTACAAGTTGAATATGACATTCAACTTGCATATCTCTGTACCTTTGAATAGTGCATGGTTGAAGCTGAGCTCCACCATTCATTGCACTTTATTTGTATATCCATGCACCTTTGAAAATTTAAGCTTGTAATAAACACTTATTGCCTATAAAAAAAAGGTTTCATCAATTAAATTGTGCTCTATGCTGTTTTTTAAAGCAAATCAATGTATTCCAATGTTCTCAAAGAGCACTTACAAATACTAATACAAATACCACGAGGGACAATACAAACACCACGAGGGTTCGCTCCTCGGTCCAACTCACCCGAAATTTTCACGGCTCTATACGCAGTTATGTCCAGCCTCACATGATTTTGGACCAAGTAATGCACACACCAACAAACCCAACGCTGGAAACAACCTAACCACAACACACACACTAAACAACACAAATAAGCCCAAAAAGGTGAACAAACAAATATGCAACTCACTTTGTTGCTAGAGCTGCTTTTTTTCTACGTGGTTAACATTCCAAGCGGGGTCCCGTCCCGCCGGAATTTATGTCCATTATGGCGTTGTAATGTGCTTATAAAGTGATTTTTCTATCAATTTTTTTTATTTGTCTCTAGTTTTGATTACATTACCATGTTGGAATAGCATGTGTGTTGCTATGATAACTTCACATTTTCTCTTTCTTAACTCTCTTCTTTAATGTTCTTATATTTAATGGAAAGAAAGAAACTAAAACGTTTTTCAACATTTGATGTCTTACACACATTCTTCTTTTATAGGAGATTCACGATATCCAATGCACTTATCCATTCAATAACCAAATATAAGTGCATTCATCCACGCGTACAAATTCATGAAAAAACTAATGCATTTATCCGCATGTATATGTGTTCTTGATTATCTTTTCATGTGAAATGCATCTAATTATTTTTTTATGTGTAAACAACTCAACTTTAATTTAAGTTAGAGTAAGTGAGGTAGAAGAGAAATGATATTTCTCAAACTTTAATCACATTTATCGAGACTGGTCCATTGCGGTGTCGCCTATTATATTAAAATTTACCCTTAGACACGAAAGTCACATGAATATTATAAATATTCTAACAAATGGTTCTTATGAAATGAATACTACTTTTTATTTTTTGAATACAAGAGTATTTTCATGATTTGACAAAAAGTTAACAGAAAATGGTAAAGTGAAATTTTTTCAAAATTAAGGCCTAAGAGACCACAAATGTTGTTTTTGAACTTAATGGGAGTGAAGTGAAACTATGGTATAGTTAAGGGGGTTAAGGAGAATTTTTCTAATAGTTAATGTTGTCTTTCAAGCAACATGATTTTTACCTTAGTAGTAGTTTAACACAACTTTTCCTTCGTTAACACTCAACCCCGCTTTGCACATTGGAATTGATGGCATGTTTTAAGCATAGATTCGCCACATCTTCCACTTACACTCACCAATAAGATATATAAATTTTTTCTAATTTACTTGCATTTGCTTCTGTACAGGAGACTGTTTCTTTCGCGTCATCGGAAGACGAAAGGGAGTCTTCTATAGCTTCATCACCCGCTACCAAATTTGATGTCTCCTAACATGTAATATTTTTCAAAATAGATTGTTTTTGCCTCACTATCTGCCACACTTTCTCTCATTTTCTAGGTTCTTAAAAAACAAATGGATACAATTTCAAATCCTCATTTCTATTCTCCTTCACTCATATATTATTTTTCTCATTTTTCTCAGTAAGCAAACAGAACAAAACTGATACAAGATCAAAAAATTAAGAATTGAAGCGCAAGGATTGAGACGTACCTGATTGTTGAGAGCGAGAGAAAAGAAAGAATTTTAATTATTCAATACTTATAATGACAATGACAACTAATTAAGTAACAACTTATTTAAAACAAACAATCAAGTCATACACATCAATAATATCGAAAAAAAAAACTACATCAGAAATATAAAAGCACTAAAACGTAAATTTCTTTTTCGTATAAACCGCCAACAATCTATAATGTGAAAATTGATTTAAGATTGAAAAAGTGACAAGTGTGGCAGTCACAATGTAACCACCGTATTTCATCCCTCTAAAATTTTATTTTAAACCTGTATTGTGCCAAGTGTGGATCAAATCCTTATAAAATTTAAACAAATCCTTATAAAATTCAACATCTTAGATATGTATTTTAAAATTGAAAAGGTGCTAGTGTGGCAGTCAAATAAAATACTACGTTAAAAATGAATAAAGCTGCAAGCAACTACAAGTGCGATATGGGTGGAGGGTAAGAAGGTAATCCTGCTATTAACAGCACTGCAACAGAATAGAAACTTCTAGAAAAGTCGCTAACCAAATTACTGGGCTTCACTTGATCGGGCTTAAGGCCCAAACGAATACATATATAACGAAACCTGATCATTAAGCAACATTTAACATTCTTCTTCTGATTCCAATTCCAATTGTTGAGGTTGAGATCAGAGCTCTGCTTAACAATGGCGATGGTAGTAGCAGGTCTCAGGCGAGAGGGGAGGCGAGCCATTCCTCAGGCCACCGTCGCTCTCCGATCATCCATCTTCTCTCAGTATAATCATCTCTTTCTCGCTGATTCTCATCTTGTTGATCGCGCCTAATGTGGCGCTTTTTGTTGCTTCTTCTTCGTTGGTTTGAATTTCACAATCGATTATTCTTTGTTTCTTGGATATAGATTTTGAATTGGGATTGTGTTTCAATACAATGTTGTACTTGAATCTGATTTTGAATTTGGTGATGCATTGTTGAAGGATTGGATATGGTGAGTTTTCAAATTCCTTCAAATCCAAGTGTTGTTGATGATTACTTCATGTTTGTGGAAGAGTGTTTAGCTAAATTACTCTTGTTCATATGAAATTGAAGGTTCTCTTCATGATGCTGATGATTGATCATATGAAACATAAATACCTTGAAAGTCATCTCTGTAATGAGTATTCTATTACTGCAATCAAATCATTTGCATACTAATTTATTGGTATTGTTTATTGTATATGTTTACACTAGTATGATAAAACTCATTCCACTGATGAAATATTTACGAGACACAGTCTAACATGTAAATGCGCTAGGAAATATTGTCAGATTTTGAATCTTTTTATGTGAAATATGAATAATTTTATGGATTTGTTAAGAATTGTCATTTTTAATCACCAATTTGTGGCTTTCTGTGTGCCAAAGTGGTCATATGTCTATTTCCACTCAAGTAGGTAAGAATTATCTGCATTCATAATATCTGAAGCTCCCTATACTATGTGCAATTTAAATTTATTTCTTCAGAACGATATATTTATTGCTTCTCATGAATTTTGCTGCTCTTTGTTATGTTCTGTGTACAGTTAGCTCTTCTTGGCCAACTCCTAGTATGTCTTATTGCTTTTTCACCAGTGTTCATATAATTTTATCACTCTGTCTACTTATGACTTGTGTAAACATTGCTGTACTGAACTAACAAGATAACAGTGATCTAGGGAAAATAATTATAACAGATGACTATATAGGTCATTCAAAGTAGTGAACAGTATTATGATCTGTGAATAAAGAAACTCAAATCTCCCAAGTGGAATTATGTAATCACATTCACATATGTTTCTTGAGTGCTTTGTTTGTCTTGATTCATGAGAGTAGTTCATTATCTGGTGAAAAGTTGCTAGAAGTGATATACTAATTTGCTATGTGAATGTGTTTCTGCCTCCAGCCTCTCATTTTATTTTTATCCCCAACCAAAATTTCACATTACCTCAGTCAAGATAAGCAAGACGATTAACAAATTAAATTCTGGTACATCTTCCATGCAACTGTATTCTGAAGTATTAGCTATGTGTTGCTGTTAGTATTGAATAGTTCTTCGGAGTCAAGTAGTATTCGACTGCTTCTGGTCAATGCTCAATTGCGTGTGACTCTAAGAACGACATCCAGTTATCAACGTCAAGTCAACTTAACTAAGTTGCAGAAGGAGCCTCTGAAATTCAGAGTCTGAATAATACCCAGGTTGGTCTATGTTATATTCTAGCAAACTATATGGCATTAGAAAGTAGAATGCACTTACCAACCAAGGCATGCCTTGACATTTTCTATATCAAAAGTTCTTCCTGGAAGCATTTATATCTTGGTGTAAATGGTGGTCATAACTGTTTTTGACCTCAGCCATTACTGGCATTCAGATTAGAATTGAATTGAACTGAATTGAATGACGATAGAATTAAATAACAGCAACAATACAAAGTCCATTGATGAGCCTGAAAACATAATACTGAATCGAATAAAATTGAATGACAGATAGAAAGATTGTGATAAATGGGGGTTGAGTTCAGCCAAGAGTGTTGAGAGCTTCCCAGAGCAGATTGCGGGCCTGCAGGGCCGTGGCCCGGAGGGTCCTGAGAGTCATGACATTGGCCTCGTAGAAGGAGGCCACATCGTATTGCAGGCTGTGCTTGTCGCAGAGGGCCTTGACGAAGGGAGCCGCGGTCCTGAGCTGGCCGCGGGGGAGACGGGGGAAGAGGTGGTGCTCGATCTGAAACTGGAGGCCACCGTGGAACCAATCCATGGCCGGGGAGCAGGAGATGTTGAGCGTCCCGCTGGTCTGCTTCTCGAACCAGTCGTTGCCCCCGGGCGAGCCCAGGTACACCTTGGACGAGAAGTGGTTGAGGCAGAACTGCACGTGCTGGATCCCGGTGACGGAGAAGCTGGCAAGCACGAACACCGCCCTATCTTGCACGGGCAGGCGCGACACCAGGAGGGGGTACCATATCCAGAAGGCCAGGATACCCAGCACCTCCTGCCCCCGGTTGGGGACCTTCCGGCCGGAGAGCAGGAGGAGGAATGACTGGGCGAAGAGGTTGAGGCGGGCGAGGCACATGACCGGGTAGAACGTCAGGTGCTGGTAGCTCACGAGGAAGCGGCTGGCCCGGTCGAACCTCATCTTCCTCCCGTAGAAGTAGGAGGTGAGGGAATCAAAGAGCTTGGATGAGACGGCGAAGAAGGGCATGTGCTGGATATCAGG
>JAYMTP010003067.1:0-17863 GCA_036897365.1 Geranium brycei | reverse complement strand
TTGAGAAGAGTACTCTCGAGAGTCACTATTTCATCTCGAAAGACCTTCCCGTTGCGAGCAAGCCAAGTGAGCCAGAGAACAAGGAGGCAAAACTGCAACCAAGTACGACGACTCGATCTCCCTAAACAGAGCCCTTCCCACATGGTCAGAAGCTGGTCAATCTGATTTGGGATTGCTGAGCTTATACCCCACCAGCGGAAGACTAAACACCATAAGGGCCATGTCCAGGGACAGTAGGGAACAAGTAGAACGTTACCTTTCATGGAGGGGGCCTTAGTGATAGCTTTTGACTCCTCGTGTGCATCCTGCAAAAAGTAATTGCAGTATATTAATTTCAGTAATATATTTAACTCCATATGTTTTTCTTCCTAAAATAAATCAATACATTTTCATCTTATAATGAAGAATCTAGATTCAACCATAATGGATAGGATGTCCAAAGTAAGTTATGGCAACCATTGGGTCCCAACTGCTGCATTCATGGAGAGCAATGCATTCCCTATAGACGATCATTGGTAGATTTCTAATCCAAAAAAAACTTGTAGCACAGCAGCTTCAACTTTATAGAAACTATACATCTCAACTACATAACAGTTAACCATCTACACACTTGTTCATTTGCACTCTAAAGAGAAATGATAAAAACCAAAGACAGGTGACTTTGAAAAACTATGGGGAACAAAGTATCCTGCAATGGTTGACAACATTGTCTGCTGAATTGTTGCCAAACAGAGAATGACCTAAACAAGACTGATAATCTACAAAATAGGACAAATAGAATATACCTGAAGCTTTCTGAGTAAGCCATTCAATTTTTCATTTTGTTTCTCAATCTCATTAACCTGGATAAGAAATAAAACACAACGTACAAAACAGAGCTTTATTTGAACCCCAAAAAGGAGGCAAAACATAATGGCATAGATCCTGTTACTTGCTTAGAGATAAATAGAAAAACTAAATACCTTTTTAAAGAAAGTTTCCAAGCCTAATTCGCCTGAATTTTGTACTCCCATCTCAATATCTCTGCTTCCTGATTCCTGTCCTCGAGGAAGCTCAAACGAGTCCTACAAGAAGCCATCAAGTTAATACATACAATACATCCACAATCATTTGGAATATTAGATGATGAAAGCCTTTCTGAATCTATCAGAACCAAAACCAGGCTACCCATGAAATTTTACCATCTGTGGTTAGGGTCATTATAGCAATGACCTACAGTGTTTCCCTTCCATATCGACACCAATCCAAGAGCGAACTCAGACTATTTATCTTTTGCCTATATCTTATAGGCGCTATTAGGCAAAAGATGTTTTAGAATCTTCTATTCATCTATACTCCATCTTATTATATAATATCAACCACTTTGTTATGCTAAACACTAGGATGCCATCTTGTTAACTCAGGTCTAACTATACTCTTCAAATGAAAGTCCACTAGGGCTAGCTGAGTTGGTCAAAATGAGTTCAATCTCGTCTGAGATTCTGGGTTCGAATCTTAATGGGTCACCTGCTTGGTAGTAGGTGTGGGGTAGAGGTTAATGTTAGGTTTTCTATAATTTCTTGTAATCCTATAATAATAGGCAACTTTTTCATAAAAAAACTTCTATCAAAGAAAAATCCTAGCAATAAAGAGAGTGGGGGAGAGGAGGAGAAGTAAAGCATGTTGATTGGTGGTAACAAACATGATTGCAAGATTACATTTTTCTTGGTCTTCAAATTGCATATAGAGCTTTAGATATAGCTGTCAACTTTTATTAGGTGTAATTTCAACTCTCAAAACTATTTTGATCTAGCCAAGATATTTGACTGCGCCCAAATAAAAAATATTTCGAGCACATACCCAGTAGTCGTACCCATTGCTTACGGGTACTCCATATTGTATGGGAACTTCCATGAAGTAGCCATGCTTTATATGACATGATTACATAGGTAGAGCAATACATTCCACCTCTCATGCAACAATATTGTTAAATGTTGTTGGTTTAATATACACGAGTAGCAAAATGAAAACACGTAGACATGACCAACTTTGACACTATACATTTTCTTTGTAAGCAAATTCACTCAATTGAAACAGATGTCATTGCCCGAGTTTATTTGCCTTGTATGTGCATTGTGTGTGCACCACTAAAAATCCACCTTGTACATGTTGATGTTGATAAAGGTACCACCTTATTTGCATATCACTAGAGCAACTAAAAGAGAGTTTTTTTTTTTTTTTTTACTTTTTGGCGATCAGCTTCTCCTACAAATAGTTTCATTCTCTTTTAATGCTAGATGGGGAAATTTACTTCTTGCAACATCGGCATTGCATAAGAAATGACACATCTAGCAACGCCGACACTGCATAAAGAATGACACATCTAGCATGACAATCAACCGACAAACTTCTTCTGTCAGAATCCAAAAGCTGGCTGTTCAAAATTCTATTGAATGAATGAATATGTTCTTGATACTGTCTCAGTTAATGTGTCTTATAGAAATAATCAAGAAATCTGACCACCAAAACAGATTGATGTGGGGCATCTCCATTATTCAGTTCTTTCAATTCCCTTCCATTACCTTGCCCATCATTGAGAAGAGGAATTTTCAGGGGAAAGGAAAGGTGGTTCTCCCTCTATCCACAGTTTGAGTTTTTTTCCAGAAAAATGGAAGGTTTAGAGAGGGTTTAATCTGTCAGTATAGTCTCAACAAATTATATGTATGTTAAATGAAATTTCAATACGCCATAAGTTAGTGGAGCTCCCTCATGATCTTCAAGTCATTGCATACGACTGTAAGCAAGAGTGAGAAAAAGAACCAAACAAAAGAAGAGATCGTGAATTTTCAAACATCCAGTAAATTATAATCCAACAACTGCAAATTGCAGTTGGATTAGTTTGTTTAATTTTCAATGAGTTTACGTAGAGAAGCTGAAACATAAAGCTCACAACTTAGGCATATCTAACCTCCAAATAGATTTGGATAATTGGACGGATTTGTTACACACTTTCTATACGTCAAACATGGTAAGAAGTTAATTCCAAGAACAAGGCCGTTACACCGGATACTATCCACCATCATTACATTTTGAGTCCAAAAATATCAATAATAAAGTCGCGGGCTTATGAAAAGACGACTTATTTAACTATTCACTATTTATGACAGAAATTTAGCTTCAAAATTGCTTGAAATCTCAACAGCCATTAGTCCACATGCTTTGAGCTATCAAAAGGCCATAGTGTCAAGCAAAGAAGCTAAGCACTCTAATTAAGCATACTTGATTCAAGTATTTAATTCACTTTCAGGGGTCCCGTAACAAAGTAAATTCTAAGATTTCCATTTCAAAATCCTTTTGTTTTCTAACATCAAAAAGACAAATTTAAGTAGGATTGTAAACCAAACCCATACCAAACAAGATCCAATCATAAAAAACAAAAGAGCTATCTAAGATCGGGACAAAACCAGAACAAGAGAAAAAAACAAGCATTCAAAAACAAGAAGCGACATTAGATTAATAATCAACAATTAATTAGAAGGGAAAGAGGTGAAAGAGCAGGAAAGGTTACCGTTAGAAGGTCGTTCATCGTGGATTGAAGCTAATTGTAAAGCTCAGAAAGAGAGAAAGGAAGATCTGTGTGAGGTGAAGAGTGAGTCGGACCTGGTTTACAGAAGAATCTACGAGATCTTAGGATTTGCGAAGATCAGAGAGAGAAGGGGTTGAAGGAAGGTGCTTGAGTGCTAATAATGGAATTGGAAACAGCGATGATGAGAGAGAGAGAGAGAGATCAGTGACATTCGGTGAAGGCAGGTTTTTGAAATCGCACACCTTCTCTTCTCTTCTCTTTGCTGTTTCGTTCTCTCTCTCTCTTTTTTTGGTTGTGTTAGTGTGAGGTCGTTCTCACTCCTTTTACTATGAGTCTCTTTGTGTACTTATTTTCTTCCTTTAATTACGAATTAGTGAGTGTCTCTTTTTCACGAGCTGAATATTGAAATAGTGAATCTCAAATCAATAAAAGGTTTTCTTAATTTGTTTCTTTTGAGGGAAGGTTCACTAAATAGACCTTTTATTATAAATAAATGTGGGCTTCTCTTAAGTGTTTTTTTAGAAAAAATACAAACTTTATTAAATGACGTCAAAACATAAGCATTATATAAAGAGCCGGTAGGACAAAACCCCACATTAAACTCCCATACAAGAACAAAATTACCAATCTTAGTAATAAAAGTAGCAGTCTTAATACTGCCATATTAACAAAATTGATAGAACAAAATTACCAATCTTAGTAATAAAAGTATCAGCCTTGAATACTGCCCTATCAACAAACTTGATCGTAACAAACTGAAAAGCATAAAATAAAGGAGCATGATAATTATTTACATTTTTGGTTTTTTATTAAATTTTTTTGTTTTGTTTATTATAATTTATTAATTAAATTATTGAAAATTTGTGAGTTTTCAAAGCAAAGTTATGCATAGATTGAGCATGAAGCGGGTTGTTTGATTAACTGAGTCAAACTTGAGCCCAACCTATCATGGTTTGGAAGACTCGAGATCCAATTTGCTTCGTATTTATGTATACATAGAAGTTAAATTCAAACACAACCAAAAATATAAATAAACAAACACAAATTATTTTCTGTTGTATGCATTTAGTAATTATTTTATCATTAAAATTATTTTTTGAACTGATTATGTTACTAGTGAAATTAATTTTTTTAGTATAAAATTTTATCCATCCTTGAATAAATGTCTAGATCCAAGCTCGAAAGGGATTTTCCCATCAGTGTGTTGTTGCATCCAACCCTAAACAGTTCTAGACTCGGCAATTTTTTGAGTTTCAGCAAGATGTTTCCACTGAGATGGTTAATGCAGAGGTCAAGATTCTTTAAACTGGTGTATTTCTTAGCTCATGTAAGATTTTTATGGTAAGGTCGTTGGGGGTGGGATTGGTGAAGGTAAGGACAGTACAACATCTAATTGATGGAGGGATGAGCCTGACAGAGATTGGCATAGGAGATGTTTAATTTATGAAGAGAGCGGAAGGAGGAGAGATTGGTGGGAAGAGGGAGGTGTTGAGAAACTAATCATGTGTTGATTTCGGTGACAAAACTTTGTGAGCGCAGGTTATGTTGGAACATTTACAATGATTGACGTCACAAAATTTCTATTCGGAAAAATGACGCATAAGGGACAAAAAGAAGTGGAGCCATCGAAGGAAGAGAGAAAACTAATTTATAAGGAAATGATGATCCTGCACTGTGAAATCGGAAATAATAATCTAATAATTAAATGATCTGTAAGTAAGAAAATAATAATTAAAGAAATTAATTAACTATATAAAAATATATTTACACTCTCTACAGACATCAAATGACCAAAATAAATATACAATTAACTCATAATTACATTAGTGTGACATTGACGAATCAGCATAAATTTCATTAATTAATTACAAGATCCGACGGTTGAGAGATTTTTATACAAACGTTTGTATGGTAAGACATTGTACTAGATTGTACCCCTTAAATGCTCATTAATTATTTTTTAAATTTTATTTCATTTAAATCTATTATATGAAAAAGGATATTTTATTTATAACTCAATAATCTATTAATCAAATACTTCATATGCTTGAATAAATTGGGGCTCGTGTGTCGCAATGAAGACGGAAGACTTAGGCGTGCTTGTTGCTTCACTCGGCTAGGAGAGATGGATCCTCTAATGGCAGAAGCTATTGTTCTCAGAGAAGGTGTGAGCTGGGCTATGCAACTAGGAGAACCAAACGTCTGCTTTGGGCTCTTCTGGTTCCTCAACTCACGCCTCTCTCTTTCCTTGGCTCTATTATTAATGATATTAAATTGTATAGTAATAACTTTGTAAATATTATGTTTTTATTCACCCTAGATCAAGAAATAAAGTAGTTCACTATCTAGCTACTAATGTTCTTTCGAATCCTAATCTAGAATTCAGTAATGCTAATGTATCAGGCACTGTGACACATTGTATTTGCAAACATTTTTTCTACTTAATCAGATCGTCTCTTTTTCTCAAAAAAATTAAATAAATTGGGTTTGTGGAGTTATTTTGATGACTAAGAAATCATAAATTGGGAGAAGAAACGCGAAGCACACGCACGCACGCACCACCGTTTAGTTACCGACACATGAACAACGCGTGAGAAAGGTCAAACGGTTTCATTCTTGACCGACACCCACTTTCGCTCCTTTTCATTACGACTCTTCTTCTTCGATATATATCTCCATCTCTTTCCTTCAGATTTCACAATCCAAACCCACCAACTTCGGGATTTTTCATTTTCATCGATTCATTTGAGTAGCAGCCACTGTGATTTGAGATCAAAATCATCTATTATCTGTTTGCAGGTACCATTTATTTTCCTGGGTTTCCTTTTTCTGTTTCGCCATTAAAGTTGAGGGACTCGTTCATGCTGTTGTGATTATCCATGTCTAATTCTGTTTTATTTCATGATTTCGTGTCTGGGGAAAATTGTGGTTCTGGTTTTCTTTTCTGGGTTCCTAATGTACTGTTCTTGTGTTCCTGATAATTTTTATTTTGATTTACTGGTTTGTTTTCTAAGTTTCTGTTGAAATCAATGATATTCTGCTGAACCCTTTTTGCTTAATTTTAAATTGCTGATTCCATGGAGAACCCAGTGGCCTCTCTGATCTAATTTAGGAGAATCTATAACCCTGTGAGTTGATAGAATTCAGAATTTAAGTCTGATCAAAGATCATTGATTTTGGGGAAGGATCACTGAAACTAAACCCCATTAATTGATAGAATTTAAATGGATATGACCTTCATGTTGATCACTGTGCTTGAATAGATCTCAGCAAGACTTTGGTTACAAAGAAAAAGGCTTTGTCTGTGAGGGCCAAGTTCTTTTCAGCAATGTTTTGATTTGCACTTGAAAGAACGAGCTTTCAGTTCTTGCACTTGGTTCTCAATGCTGACTGCTCTTTTTTAGTTGTTTTGTATTGTTTGCTATTTTCTTGTGGTTTGTTTATTATATGGATACCAGTATCGTCAACGATAATTGTATCCTGTCACAACATTTTGGTCACTGTGCTTGAATGAATCTTACTCTTAGTTGGAAAGAAAGAGCTTTTTGTCTGCAAGGGCCAACTTCTTTTAAGCAATGGTTTGGTGTGTACTTGAAAGAGATAGCTTTCAGCTCATGTGCTTGGTTCAAAATGCTGACCATTCTTCCTTAGTTGTTTTGTGCGGCTTGATTGTTCTTTTTGTGCTTGAAGTTTGATTTTTTATTGGCTCTTGTTGAATCCAGAGATGGGTGACAAAGCTGAATCAGTTTCAACAGCAGAGGAAGCATTGAAAAAGGAAGAACTCCACATGAAAGTCAAATCTAAGGATGTTGAAGAAGGAGCAGGTGATGCAAAAGAGAAGAGTGAGGTGGAACTAGAGTTGAAATCCAAATCAGTAGAGAAAAAGAAGCCAAAGCACAAGGAGGATAAAGAGGAGAAACTCAAGGAGAAAGATGAAGACAAGTCGAAGAAAAAGGATAAGGGTTTGAAGGAGAAAGAGAAGAAGGGAGACAAGGAGGAGAAACACAAAGAAAAAGGCGAAGAGAAACCAAAGAAAAAGGGCAAGGATCCCAAGGACAAGGACAAGGTGGAGGAGGAGGACAAGGTGAAGGAGCCGAAAGACAAGGAGTCGAAGGACAAAGTGAAGGAGCCGAAGGACAAGGTGAAGGAGACACACACAGAGAAAGATGAAGAGAAACCGAAAAAAAAGGACAAGGAGTCAAAGGTGGAGAAGCACAAAGAGAAAGATGAAGAGAAACCGAAGAAAAAAGACAAGGAGTCGAAGGACAAAGGGAAGGAGAAGGAGGAGAAGCTCAAAGAGAATGATGACGAGAAACCGAAGAAAAAGGACAAGGAGTCGAAGGACAAACTGAAGGAGAAGGAGGGTGATGATGAGGAAGACAAAGAGGACACCCACAAAGAGAAGGATGAAGGAATATCAAAGAAAAAGGATAAGGACTCTAAGGACAAGGTGAAGGAGAAAGATAAGCAGAAAGATGGGGATGGAAAGAATGCCAAGAAAGAGGAGAACAAGGATAAGAAGAATAAAAAGGAGAAAGAGTCTGGGGATAACAAAGAGAAGGTGGTGCAGGATGGTAATGATGTTGAAGAGGCTGGCAAGAAAGAAGAGAAAAAAGAAAAGAAAGAAAAAGGAAAAGAAGAGAAGAAGGAAAAAAAGGGTGAGGAGGAGAAGAAAAAGGACAAGGGAAACAAACATGAAGATGAAGAAGTAGAGAAGGCGGAAAAGAAAGGCAAGAAAGATAAAGGGAAGAAAGAGAAGGCTGAAGCAGATGAAGGAAAAGAAACTAAAACTGATGAGAAAGAAGAGAAGAAGAAAAAGAGCAAGGACAAGGGGGAGAAGGAAAAGAAGGAGAAGAAAAAAGACAAGGTGGAGAAGGAGAAGAAACATGGTGAAGAAGTAGATCATGGAAATGATATAATTGAAGTGACCTCGAGGGATATTGAAATAGAAGAACCCAAGGAAAAATCCAAGGGTGTTGGCATCGAGGAGAAGCATAATGATGTGGCAGAGAAAGGTGAAGAGAAGAAAGAAAATGAAGGTGGAGAGAAGAAAGGAAAGGGAGGAAAAGAAGGTAAGGAGAAGAAAAAAGACAAGGATGAGAAGAAAAAGAAGGTTGATGGGAAGGGGGAGAGCAAAGGTATTGTGAAACTAAAGCAGAAGCTTGAGAAGATTGATGGAAAAATAGAAGCCCTCCAGGAGGAAAAAGCAGGCTTGATGATGCAAATAAAAGAAGCTGAGGCTGGGAACCTTGATGCTCAGGAGAAGCCAGCTGATGCTGCAGCAGATGGAGTCGATGCGGCCAAATAGTGTCTGGTAGATGCTTTACCTTACAGTTTAACCTCTTATCTTGTAATATGATGTTTTCACCAGAACTCTCTTTTTAATATGATATTTTCCTTATTTATATTTCCTTTTCTATTTAGCTCAGAGCATTAGAACACCTAAGCAAGTGTGCCTTACATACCGAGCCTTGCTGAATAAAGATGACTTGGGCTAGAATTTTTGTCCAACATTTTGAATTGTTTATACTGAATCTTGAATTATTTGGTATTCTGTCCGCCTACCAGTTTTGGCTTGACTTCTCCTTATTCCTTCAAGCGGTAGTCTGTTAGACAGTGAAATGCGATGTATTGGAAGTCTGTTACAGGGGTTACTGAGTAGAATTAAGCTTGCAGCAGTGAGCATCAGTGATGCTTCAGACATTATGGATTTGAATTCAGTATTCTATTCAGAAGTTGATGAAGAAAAATGAAGTTAATGGTTGTTTAGTTATGTAACAATTTGATTTTCCTTCAACTATGAGAAAATATGATTACTGCTTCTAGCAACTAGTGATCACTTGTTCAGTAAACTTGCATCAATAGATTGCATTTTGATGCTATTTGAGTTTAAAATTGTTTGTTGGAGCAAGTAATTGCTCATTATAGAGCAAGTGGCAAGCAAAAACAGAGAAAATCATGTAGCAGTAACAGCCTTCAGATATCTGTAGAATAAGGGTTCTCTGTTTACATTTGAAATTTATGAGCTCTCCATAGATTAGTGCCAATTGAAGGGTTTACAAATGGTTTGGTGTAAACTCTTCAAGCTATGGAAGGTCTCTTAGATTACCATTAGCTATGAATTTGTGTTTAATTAAATGATTATACTAACAAATGAAGCTTCGTTTATAGATACATACAAATGAAAAAAAAGTCTGATGCATATAGTGAATTTTTGTCCAACAAATTCTGCAATAACCATGTTCGAGTACCTTAACATTCGTGTAATAATACTTACTCGAGAATACAGAATCAAGCGTTTTCAGGTGGATTTGCACATGAAAATGGCGAGCAAGGTGATAGCATAGACAACTGAAATGACGCACTTGATGTCCCGTGGAGCTGGAGTAGCAGCAGCCAAGAAGAAGGCGGTCACAGCAAAGAAGACGACAATTTTCTCTAGCACTTGAGCTGCGGCTGGAAATTTCAAGGCGATGAATCTTGCAACGAAGAGTGCAGAGAAGGTGAGCAAGACTGATAGCAGAAGCAATTGGAGCGGCAGAGATAGCTGGGTTTTGTGTTGTGCAGATCGGAGAGCTATTTGGATGGATGTTTCAAAGCAAAAGGCCATGATTATGTTCTGCAAGTGGTCGTTCCGCCGAGCAGTAGCCAGCTGTGATCTCATGCCAGTAGTTGGAGAAGAAGATGGCTGCTGATACATTTATGTTTTCTCAAGGGAATGCGATATTGGTGTGTTAAGAAATGAAATGATGAAGTATGAAACATTTGTTATTTATACACATGCATGGGTTTAATACACGTGTGATTGTAATAAACTACTCAAACTGTAGTTTGATAACGGAGAGGCTCTTCGGATATCCGATTCTGTGTGTAACGAGGATTGTTTGTATCTGCATTTGCTTTTAATAACTAACTCAACACATAACAATCCCTTTTTCGGATATCCTGAATGATGACAATTTTGTGTGTCCTTTTAAAGCCACCAACCTCCTTGCGCATGGCCCACCATTGGAATTAGATGGAGATGTAGTTTGAGCATCTCTTCTGGCGTGTTTACTTACATTTATATAAAACGGAATAAAGGACTTGTTGAGAATAGTCATGTTGATTGTTGGGCCTATACACATTTGTCTAGGAACGCTCAATTAATGTGTAAGTGTACGTGACTGTCACAAGTAATACCAATAAGTCCGAGTTGAATCCATAGAGACTAATATAAGTTATATCAATTCAATTTCGGTTATATAAATTAAATGACAAAGATATAGATTATATGTAAATAAATGATAATGAGCAAGTGAGACCTATTTAGTTAAAGTGAATTATGGATGCTAGGTCCCTACGAATATTTCAATTCAATAAAGACAATGAAATCCAAATGCATCATGAAAAATTCTATATTATGAAAACGCCAATTCCACCTCTCGTTTTGGAACCGGACCTTGAGTCGAGGTATAATATGATTCTCTCGAACCCGATACACTTCAACTTCGTTAAAGTCCAACAACCACAGGATGGGGGTTCCGAAGAGTTCAACCTCTTGAATTAGGTTGTGTCGGTTACCCACTAGCCCTTTCAGGCACGACAACACAACTCACACAAGTCTCTACTATGCGTCAACAATAACAACAAGAATATAAATCACAATTCATAGACAATCATGCAAACAATTAAACTGTAATTATAGAAATTCAAACATCCAGAGTAATTGACCTAACACACATGGTTACGGGAAAACAACCTATAATCATGGGGCTAGAACTAAGAGTATTCAAGTTCTATACAAGAAATTTAAGGAGAAAGAAGAAATTTGACACCCTGAACCCGCTAGGATTGAAGATCATGAACGGTTGAATTTATCGCTTTCTAGAACGTTGCTTGAAGCTCGAGTGATTTTAGTACCTCAATCTGCCTTCAACGGGATCGAAACTCCTCTCGAAGTCTACAATCTCGCCTTGAGAAGACAAATTCACTATGCTCTTTATCTCTTTGAATACTCGATTTTTTCTCAAAAGGGGCAAGATTTATTTTTATTTTTTTGAAATCGCAGGTGTCACGGACATGAGTCACAAGCCGTGACAAGGTTTAGGCCTCAGCCCGTGACACCTTCCCGCAGCAGGCTTCTGATTTTCTTGTTGTCACGAGCTTCTGTCATGGCAGTGACAGGCTTTTGTGCCTGACCCGTGACACCTTCCCGTAGCCTTGATGTTGGATTGGCTTGTTACGCCTTCATATCCTCCATGTCACAACCTTTACATATGTACGTGACAAGCTCCAGGTTCCTTCTTCGCGCATTGAAGCCTTATTTCTGACCTATACCTGCACTTATGAGCTCAACACCCCATGAAGACATGAAGTACTTAAAGGATCAATAAATAGACACACTCGAGGGGAGTAAAGCCTATACGAGCGAGAAAAGATATCCGAAGTGTATACGTGATGCGACCGCATCAACACCCCACACTAAGGACTTTCTCGCCCTTGAGATATACAATTATACAACACTGGTCACTTTAAACCTCGAGGTTCACCTCGATAGGGGGAGTTCGACATCTTCTGATGGTTTTTAGGTCCAACCCACAACCCTAGAAATGCATATACAATGCAAATGAGATTAAACTGACCCAATCCTAAAGCAAGATTCACATTGTACAACAAATGATCGGATACACCCTAATCGACCCGAGAAATCTTAAAATGCTCAACACTGCCAATAACATGTAAATCTCAAGATTTCACCGAATCTTCCTATAGCATGCTAGACGCCATTTAATTCAGCCCCAACCATATCCAGTTTCTACTAAATTCACACATTTTAGAACCCGCAGTCTCAAACAATGAATCAATTTCCCTAATTGTTTAAAGTACAAACATGTCATATTTTTCAAAAGCTTGGCTTAATTTTTCTTTTGCCACGCATGCCACTATTTCTTTTCTTTTCTTTTTATTGCTCTCGTTTTTTTTCTCTGGGCTTTGATAAAAGGGTTAGGACTTCAAACTTTCTTCACTTGGCGTGAATCTCGATTGGGACCACACTTCCACATATACACACATCCTAGGCCACTTTCCCCCTTTTAAGATGAGTCAATTCGGGGCTAAAATATTCTCCATTTTTGGCGGGATACACACATCGGAGCCCTTTCAAACTACTCACAACCCTTTTTCTAGAAAAAAATAAAAGAAATCATGCTAATACTTTATCAATTATAAAAATCTGAGAAGTTAAACAATTCATGTACTTTATCAACATTACTTTTATTATGCAGTTAAAACATGTGATTTACCACATTTGTCAATTTTTGAGACAAATCAATGACCTAAAGGATGCTACTAAGTTTTGAATACCGACTTTCAATTAACATACTACATGCAGTATTAAACAATTTCAAAATTTTCACTCAACTTCTCAATTTAAACGTGACATGCATATGACACACATTGTGATGATTCTTGATGATTCCCCTTGGTAGATGGTGAAACTATGATGAACTATCATCACTTCAAGCTCTTGATCTTCAAAAATGGTGAAAAGGTGGAGGAGATGCTATTGGGAGAGAATGGAGATGGAATGGCTGCTCAAAAAGTGAAGTAATAATCCCAAGAAGTTAGGTCACTATGCTTACATAGAGATCACCAAAATTGTTTTTGTCTCGATGGGTATCACGATCGTGACACATCGTGACACCTGTTTTTGAACTGGTCCGGGGCAATATCGTGACAACTTTTTGAACTTTTGATGCCACGATGATGTCACGATCATTGCAAGGATGGTGACACGATTTTTGAATTTTGTCACGATGGATTCCCAATCCTGCATCGTCTCACCAAAAAGCTTCCTTGTCTCGGCATTTTATCATGATCGTTCGAAGGATCGTGACCACTCTCGATAAGTTGCCAATTTAGTGTCACGATAACTGTCACGATTGTGACATGCATCA
The DNA here is from genome assembly GCA_036897365.1 of Geranium brycei. Lineage (NCBI taxonomy): Eukaryota > Viridiplantae > Streptophyta > Magnoliopsida > Geraniales > Geraniaceae > Geranium > Geranium brycei. Next base: position 4,360 of record JAYMTP010003067.1, on the reverse strand, counting down.
TCGTGCCAACCCTTAAGCTTTGAATCCCGATCTTCCTTAGCTCCCAAGCCACCTCGTTATAAGCATGTTACCCCCTTACATATTTAGCACTAATATATAACAAGTTCATTGCATACTAATATATGACAAGTTAATTGCACATATTTGATAGTAATTAGACCTTATTACAAACAGTTTCTTAAGGATCCAGATCTCATTTCAATTTAGACAAACTCGCATCAATGTAGTCTCATTACAGACAGTTTCAAAAGCGAACCCTTGTTGATAAATGCTTCAACTATAAAGATTGTGGTTATACCGTCTGATCTTTCGAGGCGAGACTAGTAGCCTAATGTATGTAAATTGTCCAAAACTAAGGTTTTCTCAACGGATGAACTACATCGATGTGAGTTTGTCTAGATTGAAAGGTTAGAGATATAATGATACTCAATATGCGAGAACAATTTCATGAGTTAAATTCTTAATTGATGCACATTATTTGTGGTTTAGGCAATTCTAATAGTGTAAATGTATATAAAACACACATCCTTAATACTTATAGTTAACTATATTTTATTTTCCTTAATCATAACTCACAAATTAATGTGTTTATGATCACTGACTCAATATATCTTACTCAATATATCTTGTATGAACCTCCCTATGTTCGCGAAGGAAGATCCACCCTCCGCCACCGCCTTCCTGCTCTTGTCACTCATCTCCTTCACCTTGCTCCTCACCTCGCTATCCCCTTCCATCACGTTCCTCACCTCGAAAAACATTGTTTATATCTTTTGGAGGGTCAATACGAAAATCTTGGAACCTCACTTGCAGCAAAAAAGAATATAAGAGTATTTTTAATCTCATGAATGTGATTTTAAATTTCATTTACCATTCTTTTTAAAAAACTTTTGGGCTTTGAAATATTATTACAAATATGTTTTTTTATTATACATTGACTAAGCAACAATGTACAATTTTAGTTTGATCCCTTTGTACTAGCGACACACACGTGTCAACATTGATACGTGCATTGACAGTACATTGTCAGTACATTGACATCGAACTAATATTGTACGCCACTGTTATTTGGGTAGCGCACATGTCAATATACGTTGCCCACATAAACAACTAGCACAATACGTACATGACATAATAATAGAAATACATGACATAATAATGGAAACACGATTTTTACAAGTTCGCACAAGACCTCTTGGTTCGCACCAAATCATGACCTACATATATTAATTTCATATCTAAGTATTGTTTAAATATAGGCTATAATAATTATATATTTAATATCTGTTTAAATATTTTTAATCCTTTTAAAATAGAAAATCTCATTAGAGTCGATTATTTTGGGCTTTTCTCAGAGCTCAACATGTAGTGGGTACAACCTGAGTAACCACAAAGCCGACCACATTTGGCCCACAACTTTGACACCCATCCATAGCTGATATGAGTGAAGAAAAGATAGATAAATGAGAGAGAAACTGTGAATGGTCCCTCTCTCGTTGGTAGCACGTGTATGATTGTAACTCAATAATGGTGACGGAAGGCAATACCGATATTAGTATTTAGGAAATGGACGTAATTAATTTATTCTCGCCTAGGCCTCTCATATAGCCAGCGGACGAGTGTTTGTTAATGAAATGTTGTCTGATAAATAAAGGATATTTATATCATCTGAAAATTTAAATAAAAACTAACAGTACGGTTATACAAATTTCAAATAATCTTTAAAAGAATTGAATTGATTTGATTTTAAATCAAACTGAAATTTATTAATTCACTTTCAATTTATAAATTGAGAATTGATAAAATATCGTTCGTTAACTGAAAAAGACTGATTTGGACAAATGTCTCATTTTAAGTCATGGATCTTTATTAATCATGCCTAAAAATATTGGGTCACAAAAGAACAAGTCAATTAATAAGTCAAAAATTAACCCATAATATGAGAATTTCATGAAAATTGGTTCAAATTAGATCTAACTGAAAATCACTAAGTCAAAATGTTTAAATTATGAGATTTTCATGAAATTCGATTCATAACAAATTGAACCGAGCCAAAAACTGACATATTAAAAATGAACCGAACCAAATTTCGTCTGCTCAGTTAAAATTTTTATTTTCTTAAAACTTAATTGACCGGTTTGGTTCAAAACCAAACCTTGAATAGCCCTAACTATAACAATAATTTAGTTTTCTTACTCCAATCATCATCGGGGATAGGTTACATGAATAAAAAGTATCATATTGGGTCCTTTATACAAAACATTTTCTGCTATTCATTACTAAATTATTGATGATACTTTTATTTACCAAGTCCTTTATAAATAATTTATGTGACCACTTACATGCCCATATCTACGACTGAGAGAGAAGATAGGAAGAGAGTCAAAAGTTATGTGTTTGAAAATTTAATAGTCAAGAAAAGAAAGAGTAATTTGGTCATTTTATCACATTTTCTTATTAGCGAATTAGAAAAACCCCCTATTATAAACCGACTTTAAGATTCAAACTAAAGATCTCACATATGTTAGCGAGCTCCTTGGTTATCTATCAAGTGAAAAAATATTCAAGCGTTATATGTAAGACATTTAATTCTAAGTGTAATCAGGTGACATTTTTCCAATTTCTTTTAAACATCTTAAGGTACAACTCATTTTGTACCCATAGAAGGTCGAGCAACAACTTTAGCATTTGCCGAAGAGGGAAAATGACTAATTAAACATGAACAAACATTACATAGTTGGTCTCTTAGACACTAGTTTACCAGGTGTCTGTTTCCAAGTCAAAGTAGTTAATTTTGTTAGCCCATGATCTTGGCTGAGATCACGGACAAGTTTCTGTATTTTGTAATCCCCACTTTCCTATAATTAATGGAGCTCTACCAACGTTAAAATTAAGTCGCTCTACTATATATACTTAAGTCCTTTGCACATTCCCGTGTTTATTAGGCGTCATGCTAATAGAGCAGCCCTTGTTTTGATTAGAAGCTCTCTTGTTTGTACTGTTTTTATTATGGGTGAGGGGTTTGTCCCACCCAATTTTCTGGAGATCGTCTTGCCGGATCGTCATTAATATAATTCTTGGTTTGCTTTAGAAAAAACTAGCAAAGCGACATAATAGTAAAAATTACATGTCAAATCCATCTTATGAAAGACAAGACGAGCAAAGCCGCTTGACATCTCCATCCTGCATTCATTACATATTTAGGCATCCACAAATTTGGAAAAGCAAACATACATCATTTTATCCAAAGTTTAGAGCTTTGAGGAGAGATGATGATCATCATCACGAGTAATGTCTCCATAAAAGAACATCTTGAAGAGATCTATATGCTCTGTCTGCAAGCGCAAGGCCACAACTAGAGACCCATCTCCTTTGGAACTCGGAATAACATAACACTTTCCATCGGAAACCAAGGCGGTCGGACCCATATACACATGCTTTCCCCATCCGAAATCAGCTTCGTAGAATGGCATATGCATCCAGCTCGTCACCGATATATTGGGATTCCCTATAAACTGTCCCGCCCGGCTTCCCTCTATGTGAAATGAGTTTCTCATCCAGCTCACGTCTTCTTGACTCTCTATGAAACTCAATGCCGACTTTATGTACTCGTCCCCGAAGCTCTCTTTCGCTTCCCTTATTTTCCCCGCCGCATAGCTCAGTGGCTTCCCAATGATATCCCCAAACACACATTTCGGGTCTGTTATGGTCGTTAATATCGCATTCCCCGCGTAACCCCTCGAGAGGGGCGGCTCCAACCGGCTGCGACAATCCACGATCACTCGAGCCACAGTCGGTTGCTTGGCGTCGCCTCTCCGGGACTTACAGGCGCACCTCCACGTGTGCGCGGCCACCACCTCGTACGTGCTGTACGCAACACCCTTGTTTCTATTGGCTCTCTTCTTCAACTCTTTGACCTCAGCTTCCGTGAGTTTGAGCATGGCCGCGGTTGTGTCTTTGGAGGCTTCTTCTTCACAGTCTGCGCGGCCAATCACGACCGGCAATGGCTTGTACTCCGCGTGATCGAACGTGGGCGAATGATTTGGTGGGAGCTTGAACAGCTCATAACAAGGCAAATCATTCTCACGCCATCACTAGTTAATGGATGGCGTGAGAATGATTTGCCTAGTGCAATTTGCATTAAAGGAATTAACACGCCATCACTAGTTAATGGTAATGTGCCAAGATAGGTAATGTGCCATCACAAAGACTAGGCCGGCGAAACTTGAGCCATGGTTGATCGAAGAAATAATTAAAATCCTCACAATAACATGGTTTTAGAATTTTAAAGACTGACCAAGAGCATTTTTGTCTTTTTACTTAAAATATCAACATATTTCATTCAAAATTTTAGCGGTTG
>JAYMTP010003066.1:0-17867 GCA_036897365.1 Geranium brycei | reverse complement strand
ATGTGCGCCATTACAAATTTGTAATGGCGCACATACCCTACGTGCGCCGTTACAAATGAAAAAACTGATAGTGAAAGTGTTGGGTGGCACGCATGTGTGTCACATATGCATTGTCACCCAAAGTATTGGGTGACATTTAAAGTGTCACCTAAAGTATGATGTGTTACTTTATTCTTGATTAAGGGTGACAAATCGACGTTATTGTGTCACCCAAACACATAATTGATGTAGTGTGTAACCATAATATCCCAACGGTAGTATCGGCAACAACTTGATATTTTGCCTCTGCGCTCAATATGAGTAGGTCCATAAAATTGTAGGCGCGTCATATGAGAATCGTAATCCTTAGGATATATTTCTCTGAACATGTCGTAAATTTGAAGAATGGCCTCATAGTGTATAATACGCGATGCACACATTGATTGACTAAGAATATAAATTGTGTAGTAAATGTGTGGGTGTATGACAGTAAAATAGACAAGAATATCAATGAACTGTGTCGATGTAGAGTAATATATTAATATGGCTTTACATGCGAAGCAATATGCTTCTAATTCACCTTAATTTGTGTCAAGCTATAAATATTTTGATAAATTCATTATGACTGTATATGAATTTGTGTATGATTTTTTAGGGCTAGGTTGTTTAGGTATGAATATTGTTGTAATGAATTTGTTAAATACTGTATAAGTTTTAGGTATGAAATTTATATTGTTGAATATTATTATAATTTGTATATTGTTATGTATCTATATAAGTATGTGTATGAAATTTGTGTAATTTGTTGAATGCTGCTATAACTTGGTATAATATGTATATTGTTATATATTTTGGTAATTTCCACAAACTTTCATGTTAGTGTAGTGTTCAACAAATAGATTTTGATAAATGAAAACCATGTATGGTATTTTAGTAACAATACATTAAATCCAATATTTAATAGACCAGTGTTTTTGGGTAAGGAAGTGTCCAAGTAATTTATCAAAGGTTCAAAGGTTCAATCCATGAATATTATATATCCCATACAACACATAACTATAAGGTCCTAATGTGTAACCCTCAAATACAGCAATGGCAACTTATGGTAGAAGAGAACAGACCCTACAGCAATAAGGAGGCGGAGGCGAGAGGGGTCGTCTTTGGTTTGTTCATCCTCCGCTTTCTTAGGCGCTCCGCGATGATGAAGGCAAGCTCGAGCGACTGGGAAGCATTCAGCCTTGGGTCACAGTGTGTGTGGTAGCGGGAACTCAGGTCATCGAATGTCACGGTTCTGGCTCCACCAATGCACTCGGTCACATTCTGGCCTGTCATCTCTAGGTGAATTCCTCCTGGATGGCTTCCTTCTTGCTCGTGCACGTCAAAGAAGGCTCTCACTTCCGCCTGCCCAAATCACACTTTGAATCAATACTTGTTTTCATATCAGTAACAGATAAAATATCCAATTTCTGATATTCATTCTATTTAACCGGCACTGATAGAACAACCAATAAAGTAGATACAAAGTCTCGAAATGGTTAATAACATCCAACCCAACATAGAGATAAGGAACCATAACCACCAAACAGCCTACCAACATCCAAAATATTTGTAAAATACGCGTGAACATGGAATCTAGGGTCGCTTTTGTTCTTAACTACCTATAACATGTGATTCTTACCTACCACAACCACAGCTCAATTACATATGCCACCACATGATTCACATTTAGAGAAAACCTACCATATGGGTATTCACCCTGATATAGATACGGTCCCCCCATTGATTGAAAGCAACCAAGCCATGATGGCGACTGAGACCCATCTAATAAATACTTGAATGGCAAATTGAGGTAGGCCACCAAAAATAACACCACCAAAACATGATTGAACGGGAAAATTTTTTACTAAGGGAATTAATTCCTCGAACAAATAGTTTAAAGCAATCCATAGTTCTACATAGATGATGACGAGTGATAACAAATTTATCCGATAAATAACCCCAATAAAATATAAGTGCACCCTCTAGTATTTAAAGTTTTCAACTTGGAAGCATAAAATTGCTCTATTTTTGTCGCTGCTTTTATCCACTACTTATTTTGAAGGATGGTCTTCAGTTGATATCCAAGAATAGAACATGAAGTCAATGTATAACTATTAGCAGATGATTAGGAATTATAAACATTCCTTGTGCCCTCCTACCCTAGACTAGACCTGTCAATTAATCCCTTGAGCAAATATATAGGTAGGATGTGAAAAGAATTATACCCTGATTGAGTCAAAAGGACGGGTTTTGAGACCACAAGGAGCCTTTATGGTGTTCCCATGCATAGGATCACTGACCCAAGTGACAATGTGCCCTGCCCTACGCACAGCCCTGATAAGATGGGGGAGCTTCACTCTCATGTTCTCTGCTCCCATTCTGCAAATCACTGTAATCCTCCCTGCCTTATTCTGAGGATTCAAGATATCGATAAGCTTAACTAGCTCATTTGGATCCATCTTATCGCTTACCTGTAATTGATAGATGACACTATATTAGTCACTTTTAAAATGATCAAGAATGAAAGCACCTGAACTTAAAGTCCGGTGTGGATAAGAAAAAGGTAAATAACACAAAATAACAGGATATATGAGATTGGAGATAGCATCAGAACCACATTAACTATGATGTTTCTAAAACCATGATCGGAAGAAAAGTGGTTATAGCATGGTTTAATTATAATATGTGGTCCAAAACTATTAAATACCGTATGCGCCAAATAAGAAAATCACCGAATGTAGTTACCTTAATGCCTAGAGGATTGGCAACTCCTCTCAGAAATTCAACATGAGCACCATCAAGTTGTCTGGTACGTTCCCCGACCCAAATCATATGGGCAGAGCAGTCATAATAAAGACCAGAAGTTGAGTCCATCCTGGTAAGTGTCTCCTCATATGGCAAGAGCAAGCACTCGTGAGAAGTCCAGAACTCAGTTGTTGTCATGATAGGGTGATCCACAGTAAGTCCAGCAGCAGACATGAAACCAAGGGCCTCATCAACCCGGTGAGCTAATTCACGGTACCTAAAACAAAGACAAATCATTTATAAACCAAGCATTTCCTTAAAATATGCCAAAATCTACATGTAAAATTCCAAAGCCCGGTCCTAACAAAAGTCATCCAGATCTAAGTCACACTCAGCAGAAGGGGAAGCTATTTAAATAGGAAAAAAACAAAAAAGTTACATTTGAAAGGATAATTTAGAGCAATCATGCATACATGCATCAAAACAAACTATATTAGAAACCATGAGCAAAAGGTCGGAATCTTTATATATGTCTTGGTCTCGATTAACCAATCTAAACTATGAAGGAATCTGCCTCTGCACAAAGACTGCTTTAGATTATTTGGAAAGATATTCAGTGATAATGATGGAAATTTATGTGGCAAGAATCCATTGCATGCAGTGTTCTAAGAATTTCCGACTTGTACAATTAATCCCCGATTAGTCCCCAATTAATCCCCGATTAGTCCCCAATTAATCCCCGATTAATCCTCTATAATTTCCAATTAACCCATCAATCCGATTATTTTCAGATTAATCCCCAATTAGTCCCCCCGAAAGGCCCTCTCCAGCGCCTAGTGATTTTTAGAACACTGATTGCATGTGATGCCAACTAAAACGACCACAGGAACATGACAAAATAACTACAACCGACTAAATATCTAAGTATAGATTCTATTCAGTCATGTACAAAGTTGTGTCGCCAATTCAACCATGCTGTAAAGTCCAAACAACTAGATTGAAGTGAACATACCTATCACCTTGCTCACTGTGTTCAGTGAAATCCAAATTCCATTGTGTGACCCTCTGCATAGCAGCATATCCTCCGGTGGCGAAGGCCCTAAGCAGATTCAAAGTAGCAGCAGATTGGCAATAAGCTCTGATCATCCTCTGCGGGTCGGGAGTTCTTGATTTCAGATCAAACGCATCTCCATTGATGTTGTCACCTCTGTAACTCGGCAGCTTCACCCCATCCTTCTCCTCCATAGAGTCCGATCTCGGCTTCGCGAACTGACCCGCCATCCTTCCCACCTAAACAACCAAAACCCAGATCAGAAATCAACTCAATTCCAACAAAATTACAGAAACAAGTTCAAACCCACATCCAAAACCCAGAAAAACCGTACCTTTATGACCGGAACCTGGCCGCCGAACATGAGAACAGCGCTCATTTGCAATAGGATCCTGAAGGTGTCACGAATGTTGTTGGCATTGAACTCCTTGAAGCTCTCGGCGCAGTCGCCGCCTTGGAGGAGAAAGGCGTTGCCCATGGCTGCCTCGCCGAGGCGCTCCTCCAGAGACCTCGCCTCTCCGGCGAAGACGATCGGAGGGAACGCCTCGAGCGTCTTGAGCACCGAATCGAGCTCCTCCCGATTTGGGTACTCCGGAAGCTGGAGCGCCTTCTTGCTCCTCCAGCTCTCCACTGCCCATTTCGCCGGAGTCGCTTTCTGGGTTTTTCCGGCCACCGGATCGGCGGCGTGGACGGCGGAGATGGGTCGGAGGGTCGATCGGACGAAGGAGGGTTGGTGGGGTTTGGTGAATGGAGATTGGGTTTGGCTTCGAATGAAGGATTTGGTGGGAACTGGAACTACAGAGCTCGACGAGAGAGCCATTTTTCAGGTTTCTATTTCTCCGATGAAAACGAAAAGAGGTTTTTTTCTGCTTTCTTCAGAGAAATGAACCTGAAAATGTTCAGAGAGCGTTACTGGGTTTTTATAAGAAGAAAAAAAAACGATTTTGTGTTGGTGGGTTTGGACTTTTGTGTACTTTCTTAGAGAGAGAAGGTTGGTGTGAGAGAGGAACAGAATCAATGGTGGATGTGGTAGTTGGGAAGGGTATTTTTGGAATTTGAATTGATTGATTATATTTTTGGGGTTTATGTTTTTTGTGTTATTGGTGGAGAGTTGTGAAAAGTCAACAATATTAAGAGGTTTTGAAAAATATGATTATATTTATCTTCACCTACCGATCACCACTTACCGAAGTTGAGTAATGATCCACATTCACGGCAAGAAATGGCGTATCTAAATATATTTTTTGTTTCAATTTTATTATAACAAAAATGATTTAGAAGTACATTATGCTTAATTGTGCAAGCGGTACATGACTCAAATTGAGACTCATTGAAGACCGAACTGAATGACCAGAATCGAACCAATCAAATCGAGCCGGTCAATCAGTCCATTGACCGGTGATGATTGGTTCTTTATAATTCAGTTATCAATGAACCAACCAAAAGACTAATTGTGAAAGAGTTTTTTTTATTTACAAAGGAAAGTCATAATTATTTCAGACTCACATTTTTTGTGAATGTGCCATGTGTTCAAATGTGGTTGAGAGAGATGAAATGAAATTTTCAGACAGAGTAAAAAAAGTATAATTATTATTAAAAAATGTTGTTTTACGATTTTGGGAGAAATAATGATTTTGACTTGCACAAATAACTATCTCAAATAGAAATTGTCTTTACACAATTTATAGTTATTTCAAGTGAGAATTATTTTTTTCAAAACATGCAGATGCAATACCTCAATTCTATTGAGATTTTAAAATTAGGAGATTGGGATAAATCTATCGAACTCTTTTAATCGAGTTCTTTTAATTAAATTCAAATTGAATTGGAAAGCGTAAATAACATTTACCTTTACTTTTGGTACTCTTCATTTTTTTTCTTTTGATTTGATCGACGTAGTCTACACGGTAACGTTTTAGATTCAAATCTGGATAATTGACCCATAAACTTTTTTCACCAAATATTGTATACCATTTTCAAAACAATCATGTGTACCCCTGTTTCAAAATTATAATCCCATCGCATAATATTTTTCCGAATTTTAATTACAAATCTATACAAACTACAAGTTATCCTTGATCACAAAATTAGCAATACTAATATATTGAGATTAAGATAATATAGGCACAAATATAAACCATGAGTAATTTGCTATAAAAGTATAAGATATGTGATTTGAAAATTACAAATAATAGTTATGTATAATTAAGTGTAAATCATGGCTAGCCAGGTGTATATAAGTGTAATTATTCCTATATTGTATGTACTTTAATACATATTTTTAATTTAAGAAAAATATTTATAATATATATTCAGAAACGATGTCCGGAAAAGGATATTATGTGTATCAAATAGAGGTGTTAAAATACAACTGAATCGAAACTTGGTCGATTTGGACACATGGCTCATTTTAAGTCAGCGATTCTTATTAATTGGTCTTAAAAATATTAGGTCATTGAAAAACAAGTCAATTAATAAGTCAAAAACAGCCAAAATGTGATAATTTCATGAAAATCGGTTCAAAGTAAATCCAACCGAAAATTGATAAGTCAAAACGGTTTAAAATGTGAGAAATTCATAAAATTCGGCTCATAACAAACTAAACCGAATCAAAAATCGATATATTCAAAACAAAACCAAACTAAATTCCATCAGTTCGGTTTTAATTTTTATTTTCTTAAAATCGATTTGATTAGTTCGGTTCACAACCAAACCAAACTGACTAAAAACCGAACTGTAAACAGCCCTAATATCAAATTAAGGTGTAGAATAAAATATATTTTTTATAAAAATAGAAACAAAAATGAATTACACAAATCAAGATGCCATGAACAAACACAAGTTGGTTTAGATACACATGAAGGTGGGTAGGTGAGTGACTTGGACTTGCCTTACACTGTCCCATTGATTTATACATCCTAACCCTCATGATAATAAGGGTGGCTTTTCTAAATAGATAAAGGGTGTAATTGTCATTTCATGCAAATTCCACCAATTTTCTTGTAGACCAGACCAGAGTTAATTACTTGGTTACCTATGCTTTTGGTTGGTGAACTTTGAATTCACGACCACGTTTAGTGAACCCTGTTGCGAAATCTATGTAAGAATTAGTTTATAATTAAAAGTACTTATATTGGAAGTTGCTAAATAAGATAAATATGAAATTTAAAATAATTTTATTAGCTGTGTGTCTACCTTACCTATTTTATTAAATCACAAGTGACATCTACCAAGACAACGTGACTATATAATTGATAATATGAATATTCGAGTGATAAGATAATTGATAATCTAACTTTACCTTGTATTAAAAATATCTTAATATCCTATTATCATATCATTATATTCAATTTTTAGTTTTTTTATCTCAGGTAGACTAAGACTATGTTACTCATACTTAATTTAGGAAAAAAAGCTCCTTTTCCAAATCACATGCTTGATAACCTTACAAAGAGTTAACAAAAGTGTCTTCGTTGTCAATAGTAAAATATAATGTTAATACATGTTATTACATTATTGGCATATTGCATATAACTAATAACTAAGTCTGTAAAAGGATTAATTGTTAATGGCTAATGAGGACGACCTCCTGTTCTATGGACCTTGACTTGTTAAGAAGAACTTTAATTGGAGTTACTAAAATGCAATAATAATTACTCAATCATAGGTGTTATACTGTCATCAAACTTCAACCCAAATTATCAAATTTTGATAGAATTATCAATCATTACCATTTTTCAATATTGTTATTTATCCATTGGTTAAATTTTGCTATAGTGAGTTGACAAATATGTCAATCCACTATAGCAAAATTGTCTATGACAACTCTCATTGGAGATGAAAGTTGTCATTTTAACAAAAATATGATAAAATGACAACTCCATTGTAATTGCTCTCAGAAATTAAACTAGGTGTTCACATGAAGATCAAGATCATGTCGATGAGAATTGTCTAGAGTTCCACAAACTTGAACACATAACGTGAGAGTAAAGGACTATTTCCAAGTCATTAACCGTGAATAAAGGATGTCCTTACACATATGACAGGCTAAAATCGTGTCACGCCATTTTCTTCGACCATCGGCTCTTAACTCGTCAATTGTGTCACCCGCGAAGAGACTCAGATGACGCTGATCCACCAATAAGAGTTGCCTCCATCGTCAAAACCCTCTTCAATCGCTACCGCTGGGTCGAAGCCCTATCCACAACCGTTTGCTAAATTAATCCACTCATTTTCCAAATTGTAAATCTCAAGTCCCCTTACTTCCGTCTCCACCATAAGGGTTCCTCGTACTTCTATCTTCATCCCTTTGGGTGTGTATGCGATTTGTTCTTCTTCCCCATGTCGAGCAAAACATGTTATATGCGTAATACGCTCGCTCATTGTGTCTTTCTTGAGTATAGTACTACTCAAAAGGAACTTGCATGTTTTGATCCGAAGTCCAGTCAAATTCGGGCATTTACATCCTTCATTTTCAACTGATACAGACTCTTATGTTACATTACCTGAGTTTGAACACATTGCTTATCATACTAAGCCGTTTGTCCACACACTTCCTCCCTCCACTGTCAAATTCAGCAATGTGTGGTTTACACGAGAAGTTATTCACAGGCTACCCTACTCCCTCCGACTAATCCTAGTCCAGATGCAGTCTCCCCTACATTACCTGACCCCGACGCCTCTTAGGTCCCAGCATACATTTCTAAGAACACCGCTGATACAGAGGTCCCAACAGACATTTGTTATATAACAGCAGAGACAACCGTTCCTCTTCATCCATATACACGACATTTACTACCACCACATCGGCGTGGTTTCTTATCTTCTACTCCTATTACTACTACTAACCTATCCTCTAGTCACGGCACTGGATTTGAATCACACCTGAGATACTATCCCTTCTTGCAATATTCACGTATTTCTATATACGTAAAACAGTATTTAAAACCCAAAAGATTATTTAGAGGCTATGAATACAGAAGAAACAAAAATTGTACTAGTTTTTTCATCCCTAAAACCCGGAACATCAGATTTCATTCCAACAACAATTCAACGTAAAAATGCTCATTCCTGTTGGATATGCAATATTTTGCAAAACCAAGGCATCATCGAGGCCACACATAGCATTATGAATTCCCAATTAGCATAATATGCATGACAAACAAAAACAAAATTGAAGATATACTATCCGACGTCGTCTCTGGCTGGGAGTTAATAGCTCAAACCCCACTGCTGAAAAGCCTGAAATGGAAAGCTACTACTCTACTCCCTGCAACACAAGAAAATATCTGATTAATACAAGTTTTTTCAGAAACTGACTTCCCTTCAACAAAGATCAATGTATAAGCTATATATTTATTGTTTCTGATAATCATTACTACCGACGAGCATTTTCTAAATGAATAAAAATCCTTTAAAATAAAAAGAATAAGAACGTCAACGTTTCTAAAGAAAACTAGACCATCTCTCAGCAGAGAAATTGTCAATTAAGAAATCCCACTGTCCTGTTGCAGCATCTACTGCAAAAAAATCTTACCAAACAACCATAGGAGGAATAAAAGGGGCATCTCAATGACTCGACCCAAGGAACCGCTATTAGAAGTCAGTAGCTGTGACTGTAACTTATATTCACTCCCTGAAAACATAAAAGGCAGCGCAAACGCACCAGGGTTGTTGCAAGGTTGAGGGAGTGACATTATGTACACAGCCTGACACTTGCTCCTGAAGAGGTTTCTTTGACTAAAACCCATGCGCTCAAGGAAGAAACAGGAAACTTATTTCTCTCTTGAGCTAGAGGGCAGGCATATTAGCTTGCCTTAGCACACAGATGACAGTTCATTACCGTTCAACAATTATTGTTCAGAACACATGTTTTGCTGTAACATTTTCATAATCTTTTATAGCACAACTCAAAGTGTGAATGAGGGTCCTTGCCATTTACGAAAAGTGAGATATAAAAATATTTACATACATTATGCAAAAGCAAAACAAAAACTACTGGTTCGAGGCACCCTTGCCACAATGGATGGGATATGATCATGTAACTTCTTATCTACAGTTAAACACAGGATATAGTGCATGAGCTTGCTCTAAAATAAATAAGAACTGAAAAAAAGCTATGGAATGATGGGTTTACTAAACCCGTTTCTGATAAAAAAAAATCAAACTAACTTAATATATACCCAGTATATGAATATTCCAATCAGATCTAACTATGGCATTTTGGTTGTGCTCCGCAAAAGCAAATTGCATATCTCTTAGACTCTAAAGGTTTAAAACACGTATAACTAAAATATATATCGAGTGTACTTTAGCAAGCATATGGGAATGAGGAAAGATTCAATAATGTCGGAAGACAAGTAAAGTACTAAAAGTGATTTTTTATGTACCATGGATTTATTATTCAATGGGATGGGCTGATGGAGATATAGAATAGGATGTTTATTTGGTTGAAATGGAGGGCTTCGGAGGGCTTTTTTAATTGTGATTGTATAGGTTAGCTTCACAAATTACAACCAACAACGTCATGATGTACCACACTAAATGTTGGGCCTAGAGCCATAAGCCTGATAATGGACTCGAGAATGCTTAGGTGCCTTCAATTGTGTTAAGGGAAAATAGCCCAAAACAGTTTTACATTTATACCAGAGGTTAGTGACCTCATGAGGAAAGATGAGAAAATTCACTTATGTAAACCTATAAGAGGTAGGGGCATCGTTATTACTGTGCGCTGGCCTAAATCTCTTCTAGAGCCATGGTGTGAGGTGTATACCTGATAAAAAGAGGTGCAAAACTGTGATAAAAATAAGAAAATATTCTAGGCATATTTAAAAGATAGCCATACTAAGAAAATATTACCAAAATGAGCCACATGATAAAATTAGTAGTAATAGTTATAAGAGTCATCCAAGGTTTATGCTAGTAGTAAAAATAAACTAAACTAATGCACAACCAATAAAAATCAAGTAATCCACTGAAATAAAATCTGAATGGCTTAATCTCTATACTTCTGAAGTAAGTAACATTATTTCCATTCCCTTGAACAAAGATTTGTAGGGGACTAGCTAAGAGTTTGGGTCTTGCGGAAGAGGAAATGTCGTAGACCAAAAGCTAATGCTCGTTGTCGTTGCCATTATTAGCAAGCATATTTTACTTCTATTTTTATTTATTCTATAAAAGACGTGATAAAACTCACTTTTACTTATTATATGTGCCTTGTAATAAAACGTGTCCCCACAAAAGGCACATCTTCTGCAAAGTATCAAACCTTGGGTGGCTCAAGGTCAGGATACTACATCGGTACAGCATGGCATGCACTATTGTAATTTGTAAACACTGAGTAGATGTAGATTTAAATTAACAACTAGTATAGTAATATGCAAAAACATGACAACTCCTGACTTGGCAAAGCCAATGATATAATATTTAGATATTGTGGTTTGAGGGAGAATAATGGGCGATATAGACCCAACAAATTTTACTAAGAATTGATGTAGCTGACATCAAATGCATATTATGTCAATCATAGAGTTCAATAACAATTAACAAGTTACGACATTCAACCCAAGGAACTCCAAATGATTTATGAATGAAGTAACATAAACCTCTCGGGAAACTTATTGCCTCAATTAGGTAAAGTAACTAATGTAGGTGAAGTCACCATAGCACAAGTTAATAACTTGCACTTTATTATCATCCTAGGGTTTTGCTTATCTTTCTAAAAACTTAGAAAAGCCAAGAACATCAGTTATTACAAAACCAAATTTGTCGGAGGTGTAAGCCTCATAAGCCTCTGGTACTTGAGGTGCTGAGGCGTAAGCCTTAGCGGCGCCTCAATAATGTGAGGTGTAAGCCTCAGTGCACAAGTTTAAGGCGCAAACTCAGAAGTGATTTTTCACTGCCTTGCCTCAAGGGCTTTTTAAAACCATGTCTATAAATGTCTGTAAATATTCTAATCCAAGCAAACTTAAGTGCTATTTTTAAACATAACTACACAAGAAGGAAACTAAGACTCTAAAGGTACATAACTCGGCTCAAGGAAGTCCAAATTACATACTAATCTTCTGGTCAATTATGATTTCTTCTGAAGGTTCACTAGTGAACTGCATTGCTGCTTGCAATATAATTGACATTTCACTCATAACTTAAATGTGTGCCTCAGTCTAAAGGATATGCATAATGCATCTCACAGAGATCCAACCGCCAAAGATTCACAATCCACTTAAATTGTAATTGAAGAATGACTAGAAAAGATGTCTGAACAAAACCAATCATCGCACCAAAAGATTACCAACACAACAATTATCATCAAACATGAAAAGGAAATATTATACCGTTGCACTATGCAGAGATTCAATTATTTTCAACTTAAATCGAAACCATACCAGTTAAGAAGCCAGCCGAACAGAAAATGCTGCATAATCGGAACCTTCTCCAACACCTCCGCCTTGTACATCTTAAGCAACCCACTGTTCACCTTGCTCCAATTCGGCACCCCGCTGATATCATCAAGCAGCGGCGAGTGCTCCGCAAACACCCCCTTCTTCACCTTCTTCACAAACGCAACGCAAGAAAGATACATGAACTCGTTGGAGAAGTTATCCAGAATATCCTGATTATGAATCGACTTGGGCTTCATGTACTTGTGATCAACCAGCTGCGAGGACCCGAATATAAAGGGCAAGAAATGATAATCATCAAGACCCCAAACCCCATGCGACCCGGCCGGCTCCAAGCTGTAAACAATCTGCAACTTCCTCATCAGCTCGAGATACTTCACGAAAACCCTCGACACAACGGCCTGATAATCCTCCTCCTTCACGAGCCCCAGCCTCGCCAGGCAGTACAGCCAAGCGGCGAAATTCGTCTCGTGCCCTGTCCCGTAGTCGATCCTGCTCCAGTTCCCGAAACTATCCGTGAAGTAAGGGACGATCTCGACGGTGGCGGATCGGAGATCATCAGGAAGGAAGGTCAGCATGAAAGAGTCGCTGTTCTCGACGAGACGCGCGTGCCAGGTCCGGTACGAGACGTTGCCGTACCGGGCCGACTGCTGAGCCGGAGCGATCTCGTCGACCCAGAGGATGAGGGTTTCGATTATGCTGACGATGGAGGAGACGATCGGGGACTCGTGGCAGGGGTCGGAGATCTTGCGGCCGCGCATGGAGTCGGAGAGGGCGACGACGAAGCCGAGGAAGTTCTGGCCGGAGGCGGAGCCGTGGAAGCGGCGGAGGTCTTCGACGGAGCCGATCTTCTTGGCGGGGGTCTGGAAATTGTACGGCGGAGATGCGATTGAGACCTTCTGGGGCTTGGGGACGGGGGCGAGGATGATCTGCTGGGAGTGGTTACTGGGGGGGAGGTTCACGGCGGGGGCTCGGATGGGGCGGTAGGTGGGCGGCGGGGAGGTCTCGGACCACGGCGGCGGAGGGGCCATCAGGGGGGTGGGCTCACCGCACTTGCAGCAGGTGGCGGAGGCGGAGGAGTTGGGGCAGTCCCGGTCGTGATTTACTGGTTCCATTTCTGGTTGTTGGGTTGTTCGGAGGAAGAGGCGCAGGAGCAACAATGGCGACTATGGTAAATTTGGGAGGGATTGGAGATGGAGAGTGGACAAAGTTCTGAGGCTTTGGGCGGCGTAGAACCGTTGATCTTCAACTGTAGTGGGCCCAATCTTGCAATATGAATTTATGAAATATTCATTCAAAGTTAAAAGTTAAAATTAAATAAATATAATAATAATAATGGATTGCAATCCCGACATCAGGACTTGACACCCATCCACAGACCATCAGGAGGGCTTCGACAAGGAGACTCCCTTTTACCGTATTTATTTATGGTGTGTGCGGAAGCATTATCGTTGATTCTGGATGATTTCGTGTGAAGGAGATCGGTTCATGAGATCAAAATAGCCCGAGAAGCCCCTGCAGACTCACATTTGCAGATGATTATTACATATTCTGCAGGGCATCACTTCAAGAGGCGAAGTTCATAAAACAAGCTCTTTCGGTGTACGAAAGGGCATCGGGCCAATTACTAAATCAAGCTAAATCTTCAGCTTTTTTTCTCCCCAAACATTGGTTTAGCTCAAAGAAATAGGATAGCGGAAGTTCTGCAATTCAGGGTGAATTTAGAGTCATCTATATACCTTGGGTTGCCGAACATGGTGGGCCGGAGTAAATCCAGAGCTATAGAGTTCATTAAAGAGAGAATAAAGAAGAAGATTAATAGTTGGAGCAACAGGTTACTTTTAATGGCAGGCATGGAAGTTATGATCAAGGTTGTGCTTCAGCCACTTCTAAGTTACGCTATGCAGGTTTTTCTAAGCCCCAAGGTCTCATTGATGATGTTGGAAAGATGCTAGCAAAGTTCTGGTGGCAAGGGAAGGCAACGGGTGGTGGAATAGTGTGGAGAAAATGGGAGGAGTTATGTCAGCACAAGGAGATGGGGGGAATGGGTTCCTAAACTTGAAAGAGTTCAATTTGGCCCTCTTGGGGAAACAAGCATGGAGGCTCCTGACAAGATCATGTACCCTCTCGGCCAGAGTCCTTAAAACAAAATACTTTCCTCGTAGCTCATTTTTGGAGGCGCAGCTGGGAACTGCGCCAAGTTATACATGAAGAAGTATTTGGGAAGCGAGGGGTTTGATGAAAAGCGGAGTTAGGAGAAGGGTTGGCCCGGGTAATTTCACAGTATTAGGAAATCCATGGCTGACAGGTGACCGACCATATGTGGAACAGGTGGACGGGCATGCTTTAGAGGAGGTCCGAGTAGTTGATTTGTCTAGGACAGATTGTCGGACGTGGGACGTGATGAAAGTCCAGGCGATATTCGAGACGTATGTTTGTGAAAGAATTTTTTCGGTGATTCCTTCGATTTCATCTAACAAAGATGGGTGTATCTGAGGGAAAGTTGTTCAGGGAGTTACACGGTCCGAAGTGCATACAAGTTCCTAATAAGACTCTCTGGAAGATGGGATTCGTCATAGGTAAATAATTGGTGGAGAAAGGTGTGGAAGCTAAAAATCCCACCTAAGGTTCGAGTGTGCTTCTGGAGGTTTTTGACCAATTTGTTGCCGACCAAGTTGAGACTTTTAGGTAGGGGAGTCACAATGGATGGTTTATGTCCGTTATGTTCGCAAGAGGAGGAGTCGGTTTCACGTCTGGTTTTCGATGCTCTAAGGTGGCAAACATTTGGGACGATCGGGTCGTGGGAGGTATTAAAACCCGGATGGGGTCTGATCCTAACGTGATAGTCTGGGACTCGTGGTGCGTAGATGAGAATGAGGCAAAGATTTTCGCAATGTTCATATGGGCTATATGGGGAGGGAGAAACAGAAGTTTGTGGAAAGATGAGCAGTTTTACCCATCTAAAGTGGCAGCCATAGCAAAGTTGAGTAGAAGATTGTGGACGGAAGCGAATCGACCCCAAACCGAGTGTAGCGCGCGGGGCAAGCAACCTAAGACTAAGTGGACGCCGCCCGCTCGTGGAACTTTAAAAATAAATGTTGACGGGGTGTGGATTCAAATACGAAAGTGTAAAGTGTGGGGGTGGTGTGTAGAGATGACGGTGGCAGGGTAATGGCAACATTTTGCAGACGCTTCGCGAGGATTCTCCAACCATTAAAGGTGGAGGTCGTGGGTGTCAGAGAAGCTCTTAGGTTGATTGAGCGCAACCAATAGAGCCAGGTAGTAGTGGAGACCGATTGTCTCCAGGTAGCAGAGGGTATCTCATGCGATAAGATTTTACGAAATCAATTAGGCGGCATCTTGGAGGATTGCAATAATATTATTAGTAGATTAGCTTTCAATATTTTGATTAATTTTGTTCCTAGAGTTTGTAATACGACAACTTATAAGCTAGCCAAGTTTGCTTTAGACCAAATGGATTGGAATCATGGCGAGGGGTTTGTCTCGCCAAATTTTGATGAGGCGGTTAGGCTTGATGTCAGTTGCAGTAATAATAGTTTTCAGTTTCAAAAAAATACTAAATGAGAAAGTTCGAGATCAGTCCGACTGGATTCAGATCATTTACTTTTGTTATAAATATTTATTTAAAGGCAAAAAAAGACGTATTGATGAAATGTCATTAATTAAATATCAAACAAGCCTATCGAGATTTAAAATGTTATGTTTGAACTCGATTGTAACATGTCTGAAACAAACATTTAACGAGTCGAGCCCGAACGGCTCGTTAAGAGCTCAGCTCATTTACAACTTTAATTATCACCAAAATAGTCGTGAAGAGCATGGATCATCAACTATCGACCATGTTGCAAATTACTTAAATTAGACAAATGCAAAAAAAAATTAACGCCTTTTTTATTTTTAATTTTTCCACTAAAAATTGAGTATATCATGTGCAAATCATGTGTCATCATTTTGGCTAACGTATATATTATATCTAAACTTGGCTGGGATTTAATAGTGTTTTAGCTTGGAGGTACCCTAAACTGTTGGCTTTTTTTATAAAGGGGTAATTTCATATCAGTACACCCGCTGAAAGTTCATTCTAAGATCAGTCACCCAAGTTTGAAATTTTTTTTCTCGGTCCCTCAAGTTTAAAACGTTAACACTTAAGTCCGAATTCGGTTAAATCTAACGAAAGTGTTTGTAAAAAGTCTAAAATACCCTCGGTATATAACTCTTGAATAGTGTAATTATTTAATAGATATAAAATGACCATTTTACCCTCCAATAAATAAGAATTTTAACCAATGTATTAAAGGAATATTTGTCTTTTCATATACACAAATAAAAAAACCTAAAAATAAAACTGATTTATTTATTTTAATAAATAATCATTAAAAATATTTAAAATGTAATTGAAAAGACAAAAATGCCCCAAAATATCATTCTAATTTTCAAAAAATGCCATGACATCCTCTTCTTCCTCCCTCACTCAATCTCCATAGCACATTACAACAAGCTTATCATCCACAAACAACAAAACCATCATTATCAAATTGGAAAAAGATCAAAACATTATCATAATTCATAAAAAAATTCTAAAATATCATTAAACTAACATAAACATAATCAATTTCAACAAACCCCTAAAATCAAATCAATTACAGATCCCATTGTCATGAACTCAATCCAGATGAACCCTAATCCCCCAATCCCCAAATCTGTGACCCTTTTGCACACCCAATCACCAAATCCATGACCCTCTTGCAGCTCCCAAGCCACAGCCTCTCCAAGCTCCTCGCCCCAGCCATCGTCGCGACGCCGGAGTCCCGGAGCTCCGACGAGTTTGACAGGTCGATTTCGACCAGATTTGTGCACGACAGGTCGATCTCAACCATACCCAGCAACCCATTTCCGGAAGAAGAAGCCGAAGTGCGAGAGATTGACGGATCAAAGCTCAACGACCTCCCTTCCTCCAAGGACTGGGCCTCAGCGATCTGGAGCATGGCCTCAACGTCGTCGACCAGCTGCCTCCGGAGGAACCTGGGCTCGGTCTCGGCGAGCTCGATGAGCAGCTCGAGGGCCTCCTGGGCAGTGGGCTCCTGGCGGTGATCGACATCGACGAGGTCCATTCCTCTATGGATCGACATAGACGAGGTCGCCTTCCCGACAACATAGCTCGCGGCGGCCAGAAACAGAATCGCAATCAGGGGCGGTGAGGTCGGGGACGGTCAGGTCGGAGACGGCTGGTGATCTCCGATTGGTGACGACGACGAGGTCAGGCATAGGCTGGTGGTCTCTGATTTCCACCAGCGACGACGAGGTCAGGCATAGGCGAGCTGACGCGGCGGCGATGACCAGGGCAGAGGGATCCAGCGGCAACGTCGTGTGTTTCTATCTCGTTGTGTGCTACAGAGATTAGGTTAGACGAGTGTATAGATAGGGTTAAAGGAGAGGGGTATAATTGGAATTTCAAAGATTATTTATAAAATTAATTATTTTATTTGTTTACTTGCAAATACCATTTTGTCCTCAATTCATTAGTTAAGTTTATTATTTAATTAGGAGTAAAAGGGTAATTTTAATTTTTCAATAATATATAGGGGTGTCCATAACCGGTTAACCGGCACCGGAAGGACTAACCGGTAACCGAA
>JAYMTP010003065.1:0-17872 GCA_036897365.1 Geranium brycei | reverse complement strand
AATTTTTTTTTTTTTTTAAAAAAAAAAAAAAAAAACAACAAAAAAAATTCCCCCCACCAAAACCTTTAAACCCTTCCCTTTCACTTTTTTGTTAAAAATATATATTATATAATATAATTTTAATATATAACTTTTTAAAATTTGTATAGGTGTGGGTCAAAATCAGATCGGGTGTAGGTCGACCCGTTCAAAGAACCCGAACCCGCAAAAGTTCGGGTTTCACCCATTCTGATTGGGGCAAGTTCATTGATTACTCGTCGGGTTCATATTTCTTTTGTCATCCCTATCCGGTCCTGCTTTCTGACTTCTCCTCTGTGACGGCGTCTTTTGGCGTTCACAGTGGCACACGTATGTCAGTTTCCAAGAAGAATGTTTCTCATCATGGGCCTAACTCCTCTAGGTTTGATTTAAGCCCTTCCTCTCAAAAGATGGATATGTTAGGCTCTCCATTTGTTGACAGATCGAGGGTTTGTCTTGTTGATGATAGTTCATTGGCTTGGCTTGCCATTATTGGGCCGATTGTGCGCTGTGTGAGCGGTTTCAAATCTTTTGATGGTGTTATCAAGGATGAGCCTTCTTTGGATGAGATTCACACTCCTTTATTGAAGTTTTTGGGTAAACCCGAATTCAAACATAGAAGACGCCAGTGGTGGAGGGCTCCTGCTCCCCATCCTCAGACTCTTGTTTATCGTCGCTGTCGTCAATCCCGCTCCTCACATCAGGTGATACACCCAAGCCTTCATTTAATGTTGATTCTTTGCACGAACCACCGGATCCTCCTTCCCAAACAGTGAATTCTTGCAGTCCAAATCATTCTGACCTAGTCGCGAGTCCCAACTGCCAGGGAATATTGGGAATTTAGTAAATGCTTGAGTTTCATCTCTAAGGCCATCAACGAAAAAATGATTCTAATTTTCTAGCAAATTCATGCAGATCATAAAAAATCTTCTTTCCAAAAAATTGGAAGGTGTACATGTTCCTGATACCGCTTTAGACGTTCCTCCCGCAACTTTGCTTAGGAAATCCAAGGTAAGCAACCTGAAAATATTTTTTGAGAGGTGTAAAAGGTGGAGGGCTTATGCCCCTACCCGTATGCGGCTTATATTGCCTGCCGCAACCCTTAGCTCCTTCGCGGATTCAGAAAGAACATTCTAAATTCACCCCTAGTTATGTGCCACCACCCAGTGTTCTGTTCGATTCTTAAGACAATCCTCTTGACATCTCCACCTTTTTGTCACCAAAACTTTGGAACTCTACAAATCATTAAGATTTATATTAAGGAGTATCAAATAAGATATCATCCACTCCTTTCAAGTAATATAAGTTGATAACACTACATTTTTACGGATTGCTATATGATTGTTTGAACTTGTTTTTAAAAATTAAAAAAATATTTAGAAATAATTTTTAACTTGTTTTTTCATAAAAATATTTTATTAAATAAATAATAAAAAATTCATTTTAATAATAATATTTTCGTACAAAATATATTAAAAATAAAAATGGTCTTTAAACATTGCCTTTTTTTAAAAAAAATATTTATTTTTTAATACTAAAACCTCACCCAGATGCAGCCACTACTATTTATTACTTTATTTCGTTGTTGGTACTTGTGCGTTCATCACAACCACCTTTGTCCCAATCACCTTGATTGCTGATACCTTTAAATTCAGCAAGCATACTACTCCAACTCAAGAGTTTGTAAGGAGACAATTTCTCTATATTGCTTTTAGATTCATCAAGTGGCTTGGCACCTGGAAATCTCTATAATCTTGATAAGGAATAATATCCTTGGTTTTAGGGCCGGGTCAACTTTGTCGAGGGCTAAATAAAAAGTTGTTAATAAAATATTTTATTTCTCATAAAAGTCTTTTGTTCAAAATTAAATATTTATTTAAGACATTTTAATCATATTTGGGGTCTTGTTTATCCGAAGGAGGATTAAAACGATTGCTTAGTTACTTTATTATGTACGAGTCAGCCCTCAATTGCAAACAGTTGACAAGAAAGTAATAATAAAGTCATATGAAAGCTAACAATACCTGCTTCATGATTGAAGTCAAGTTCTTTGGGAGCTTCTTTGCACCATTCATCTACCATGGGGCTAAAGTCAGACTCTGGTTCTGCCCATGCTATCCAGTTAACAATTGATTTTGCATTCATCAAGTCCTAAAACGAAATGGAATTCTCAACACATTGGCAATGAGTACAAGTCAATTTTTGATTCCAACATGTTATATAGAACCTGCAATATGGTTGCTTTAATGCCCGCATGTTGAACTTTTACAACCACCTTCTGCCCATTGGTAAGAGTCGCACGATGTACTTGTGCTACCTGAATTGCAAAATCTATTAAACTATCCCTGCAAGTATTAATCTTTGAGGGATTTTACGTTTGCAGTATAAGGGGTCTCACCGATGCTGTTCCCAAAGGAGTTATGTCAAAATATGAGAATAAATCATCAACACTTTGTCCCAGCTCTCTGTGTATGGTCTGACGGATCTGTCCAAAAAAATTGCAAGTCCACCAAATAAGAACCTAGAGACTAAAAATTGTACAAGTCCGTAGGTATGTACAAATTGCCACCCATTCTTGTGGTCGGGATTGGAGAAGAAAGAGATAGTAGTAAAAAAGTACACTTCCACAATTTCTAATTAGACAACTAATCACAAATATTCATTTCATCATCAAAATAAGGAATAAAATTATATAAAATCTCAGGTCGGGATCTCATCCTCTCTTTCATCAATTTACCATTTTATTGCTAATAAAAAAGATTAAGGAGAATACCTCGTACAAGGGTCTTGGAGGAAGAGAGTCTTGCAACTGCCTGAGACGGGATGTGTATGCCGGAGGAAGCACATCAGCTCGTGTTGACAAGTATTGTCCAAATTTCACCCACAAGCCTTCCAAGTTTACTATCAAAGTGAGAATACGCTTGGCATTCCGCTCGTGAGCCATTTCCCATAAAGAAGCTATTTTTGATTTGTTAGTCCATTTCTGTCTTAGCTGAATAATCTTCATTTATAACAAACACTTAGCTAATATGGTTACTCTGGCATAGACATCAACCAAAAGAACTCCCTCCGTTCCAAAACAGTGTTCTATTTAACTTTTTGTAAAAATCAAGGGTTAGTGGAATTGGTAAAACAAGTAGGACACTTATTTTGAACGGGAGGAAGTGAATAAGATCACGAACATTACCTTATAATCCAGGTAGAGTGCCAAAGCCATTGCAAATATTCTCAAACGTCTTATGTACAAAATTATCCATCTCATCTGACGTGACTGGGTTCGAAAGAAGACACAAAAACAAGTAAGTACTATAATTGTTAATGAAATGAAAATATAATCTTCAAGAGAACTAGTTGGTATACTTAAATTTAGTTTACACAATAGCTCATCAAGGATAAATCTAAAACAAAAGAACAATTGTCGATGGATGGAGGAAACCTATTACTTTAGACAAATTGTCGTCCATCCAACACCTCCTTTTCTAGCCAATCACACTTCGCCCTCCCTCTCATCTCTTTCCATCTCCTTTGATTTTGCTAATTCGTTAATAATTTTTATTTTTTTCTTCATATATAACTTATTTTTCTAATTTTTATCATATTACATGAACTCATTGATCTTATTATTGAGCTTACATCTCACCGTGCCTCGAGGCTTACACCTCACAATGCTAAGGGAAGACACCCAACTATCACTATCACATCACTTATCTCCAACTATATATTCGTCTTTTTGCCTAAATTTTTTGTTAGATTAACCTCATTAGAGTTACGTGTAAACTAGTGATAGTTGAGGGCAACGATATGTAATTTTTATTGTTCGGGATACTGATGTGAAAATGAGTGATAATTGAGGGTAGTATGTGTAATTTTCCCTTTTATTTTTCACTATCAAACTACCATTTTTTCTCACGGGGCTTAACAGAAAAAAATTTGGATGTTTTCCCATTAGGCCAAGATATAGGAATTTTTTTTAATTCCATCAAGCTCCGTAAAAAAGTAGTGAAAGTTTGGTGAATGAAAAATAAAATTTAAATTTGAAAATAGTGATGTAAAAAACTTGCATAATTGGGGATAATGACACGTAGTTATCCCCATAATAAATACAATTAGTTTGTTATCGTTTGATTTAAATAATGAAATGGGGAAGAGATTTTTCAAAAATCGAGGTATAATAATAAGTCTAAGCAATTATCCCCCTATTCCATTAGTTTTGTGGGATTCCAGAAAACAACTCCTCCCCAAAGGAACTTCTAACCAAGTCTCTCTCTCTAGAAAACCGAGTCTCTCTATAGAAAAACTCTCCCGACTCCTTATTCTTCCTAGATTCATTGGAGGTGCAGTTCGTCTCCAGCAACGCTACCTGGTGACCCATCCTTATCTACGCCCAGTTTTGTCGGTGGAGGGACGAGTCACGCGAGCTCGTGGCTCGGTTTATGTCGCTAGCGGGGGAGGAGGGAGAGGCGACTCCGTCGGAATTGTCCAGAGCAGCAGCCACTCGCGTCGTACCTCCTGCTCTGGCGGGAGGCCCGTACTGAGGTGAGCAAGGTCTAAGGGTGGATCTACAAGGCGCGGAGATGGGGGCTGGAGGAGTCGACTCCGAGAAGAGGGGAGAGCTGCTCCGTCGCACCTCAAGCTCTGGCGAGAGGGTCGAACGATGCAGTGAAAGGGTGAGTGGATGAGGTCGCAACTCACTACTGCAGTGGCGTGAGGACTGAACCGAAGAGGCCACGAGCTCTGGGACCAGATTTGGGTTTTTCCAGATCTGGTTCTTCCTCCGCGGCAGAGCTCCGACGACGGCGAGAAGGTGGGCAGCTTCATGGTGGAGGAAGGTAGCTCGTGGGGCGGGGTTGATGGGTGGAATTGTGGGCGGCTCCTGGTCATTTTTCGGCAACGCAAAGGAGAGTGGGATGCGCAAGCTGGTTCCTACGGTGGAGATAGAGGCACGGCAGCGATGCTCTGACGACTTTGATGAGGGCAGACCTCCATGGCGGCCTCAGGCGCTGGGTCGACGTTGCCGACAGGTTTGGCCGGCAAGATTGACCGGGGAGGTGCACGACGCAGTCTGCGTTGCGGTAACGCTTCGCCTCCCACGGTCAGTAGAAATTGGACCGGTCTAGTCCACCTGCTGCTGATTTGAACCGGCTCAATTTTGGTCTGCTCCAATCGAACTGGTTCACTTAGGATTTTCTTTTAGGTTTTTTGGGGTTTATCCCCGATCACTCGGGCCGGACTTGTATTTTGCTTTTTGTCATTTATAAATTTTATTGCCGATCAATAAAAAAACACCTCCCCCAAGGAATTTTGGAATCTCTCGTCACATTCGAACTTCCCAAAAATCTTAGATTTTACTTTCTCTCCTCTTACTTTCATTAGATTTAGGAGATTATCATCGCTTATATAAAAAAAGGTGTCAAAACAATAGTTGAGTCTATGCATTTCAATCAAGTAGTTTTATGTTTTAATTCCTTATTGAATAGGTTTTGAAAGAACATAGATATCCATCTAATGTGTATATAATCTATCTTGCTATTGTTATTAAGAAAAGGAAACTCCACAAATTATCTGGTGTATGATAATGTCCCATAAGTAATCTAAAATCTCTAGGGTCCCAAAAAACCCCATGAAGCACACATTACAGATACCAAATCTGGTCCTTTTGACCATTTAATGAATTGCACACAAAAAATTTACCTGCTCCATATCAACAATTCACAAATTTTGACTTGAAATCAATCTAATCCCAACAATCCACGAAAACTTTGCAGCCCAACAATAATAGAATAACCAGAGAATTTTCACACGAATAGATACGAGATTGTATATACATAAACTAAAATTCCATCAAACATAACTTAGAAAGGTGAAAAGTGAAAACTAATTCATTATTATGATTACAAACCCAAAATGCAATTTAGAGGAAAATATGTGAGATTGAGATAAATAAAATGCACATATTAACCTGACATGGCGAACCGAATCTGCCCATTGGAGCCAACGAGAGAGAGATGGATGAAAATCAAGGTACGCAGAGATGATATGATTGTAATTGCTTTTTGTATACAAAATTCTGAGGTGACGAGGCGTTGGTATGGGTGGAGACTAGCCGTCTGAGTTTTTCTAAAACATTTTATAAAAATTATTTTAGTATTAAATTTTGTAAGCAAATGATATTTACATAAAAAAAATAAAACATGATTTTTAAGCATTGTTTTTTATTTTATAGATTTTTTTTTAAAAATGTTAGTACTAAAATATGTTAGATTTAACCCTTTTAGAGTTAAGTGAGACGAAATGTAATTTGGGTGACTGCAAAATCGAGTTTTATATTTGGGTGTACTTATGTGAGAATGACGTATAGTTGAGTGTACTTATGTGTAATTACCCATTTTATTTATTTATTTGACTTATCCTTAGTACAAGGATATTTACATCTTTTTATCTCAAAATTCTATTAGATTTAATTCCATCAAAATTAAAATTACGTATAAATAGGTGATAGTTGAGTGTAGTTATATCTAATTTCTGTGTTGGGGATATTGATGTGAAATTGATCTATAGTTGGGACAGTAATGTGTAATTTTTTCACTTTCACAATCAAAATATCATTTTTTTTTTCTCATGGGACTTGATACGATTGTAATTAGTTTTGGTATACAAAATTTTGGTGTGGCAAGGCATTGGCATGGGTGGAGACTAGTCGAAGTTTATCTAAAACTTATTATAAAAATGAATAAAAAATTATTTTAGTATTAAATTTTTGTATAAAAAATAAAACATAATTTTAAGCATTGTTTTTTCATTTTCATAATAATCATTTAAAAAAATTAATATTAAAATATGTTTTTTATTCTTTGTTTTATAAAAAATTTCGAAAAACAATAAATTTAAAATATTTTTTAATACAATGATATTTTCATCACCTCAAAATTCTGTTAGATTTAATCTCGTTAGAATTACATGTAAATAAGTGATAGTTGACCGTAGTGATATACAATTTTTTATGGGGTAGTGATGTGAATATGAGTAAGTTGGGGTAGTGATGTGTATATTTCCCTTTTTTCACTATCAAACTGACATTTTTTCTCATGGGGCTTGATAGAGAAATTTTTTCTCTCGATGTTTTCCCATTAGGTCAAGATATAGTAATGTTTTAACATCGCAGGCACCGTCATAAAATAATAATAGTTTGGTGAGTGGGAAATAAAATGAAAATTGAGGATAGTAATGTGAAAAAGTGCATAATTGGAGATAATGATATGTAATTATCTCTATAATATATACAATTACTTTATTGTCCATTTATTTAAATAATGAAATGGAGAAGAGATTTTAAAAATTGAGGCATAATAATAAGTGTAAGCAATGGTCACTCTATTCCATTAAGTTTGTAGGGTTCCAAAAACAACACCTCCCCCAGAGATTTTCGAATCTCTTGTCATATTTAAACTTCCCAAAATCTTGTCATATTTAAACTTCCCAAAATCTAATAAATTCTCTTTTTTAATACCCTGACAATGTTTTTGTGACAACCTACCTCTAAAATTCATAAAATGCTTAAAATAATCCTTGGTTTAAGAAACAAGATCTAAACCGGTTCAATTTGGTTTAAAAAACCAAAATTAAATTAAACTGGTTCAATTTTAAAATATATTATTAAATTCATAAGTTATTATATAAGAATTAAATAATATATTATTAAGAAAATAATAATAATAAAACCTACGCAGATCTGGCTCCGGAGCTCGAGCCCTCGTCGGAGCCATCTACCGTGAGAGCTCGCCCTCCACCAAGAAATTGACTCTATAGCTAAGGATAGGCAGCCGGAGAGCATCGCCGGAGACTGGCCGCTCCTCCGTCTGCCCATAGAAGAAGATGAAGAAGGGGAGCTTTTTAGAGAAAGAAAGTTAGAGAGAGAACAGGGCACTGTGAATCTAATCGAGATGCACCAACCCGAGCTGCGTCGCCACCGGAACCGCCGAGGCGGAGGTCGAATGGAGAACCCAAAATGATGTGAACCCGAATGACATTTTTTAAAAATTTGAAAGCCATTGAAGGTCATTTTGGACATTTTTTCATATTATATTATATTTTCTCATGTTATATTATATTATTATTTACATAAATTTTTGTAGTTAAGTACCATTAAATCATGGTCACGAAAATCACATCCTAAAATATTTCTTATCCCTCCAAATGTACGAAATTCCATGCCACATCTTATGTAGTTTCTTCACCTTAAGCTAGCTCATCTACCACAACATACGTTTCAAAGATACTATTTATTTAAAACTAAAACAGATAGAAGTCAATAAAAGAGATATGAATTGCTTTAAGAAAAATCTTTCACATTCAAATTATCGGGTAAGCATAAATTTTATCTAAAGTGGTTGGTCGTATTCAAGATACAAATCATATTCAGTATTTCATAAAAATTATACAGCACCATAATTCATAATTATTGTTTCTTGACCCAAATAATTTACATCATTTTTGTGTAGACACATTGCACATATTTGAAATAATGAAGGGAAATATTTCCAACTTGTTATAAACTAAAGTTATATGTTTTATTTAAATTATTTTAAACTTGTGGCTCTATATCCAATCTCACATCACATATACATAATCATAACCCATCGAATGGTTTATTTGAAAGTTATTTTTTTTACCCTCCACATTACTGGAACAACGTCAGCACACAACGATCCAAACATTTAATCACACAATCAAATAAATTTTAACATATCTACACTAGTTTTAACTAACATATTCCTTATTGGTTTGAACATTTACATGCTCATAAAAACAATTTGTCCAAACTTAAAAATTAAATGATAATGGAAAAGGGATAGGTTCGAGCGAATTTTCCTCATCCCGGCCACAGCCCAATCCCCGTCCCCGCACTAAACCTAGACTCCAATCTTTTTATTTTGTCCAGACCTCGGCATTGCCCGATTAAGTATGAGATATACACATTCCTCAAACCAAACTCGCAATATAATCAAAATTATTTTGAATATCCCCTCCCCTAATTCGATTCTTGAAAAATCTCTAAGCAAACTTGTCTCGATCAAATCGAGGGCAACAAATCTTGGTTTAGATTTGAAGTCCCTAATTGAATTATAATAAAGAGACCTAAGTTATATATTAGATTAGAATGTTAATTTTTTATAATGTTTTGAAAGAGGAAATAACACATATATCTATAGGGACATATTCAAGTGAGAATTCGTGAGAACCATCCAAATGTACAGAGGGGGGCGTGTATATTTTCTATATCCTAGAGGAAAAAATGTTACCCATCGAAGGGAGGGGTGTTACGAGGGATTGAAAAAATAAAAAAAATTTATTTTTATTTCTTTTGGTCTGCCATAATAATGTTATAGAAATACATGTCATAATAATGGAAATACGGTTATGAAAATACATGGCATTACATGACTTAATAATGAAAATACATGACAAAATAATGGAAACACGGTTCTCACAAATTCGTACAAAAACCTCCTGGTTCGCATGAGATCATGAACCTGTATATATATATTTGACTTGCTTTAAAAAGGTAACCATAGTAGAAAGAAAACATGCAGGTGCACACTGTCCCCTCCATTTCCTTGACATATTCTATAATCAATGAATCTGTTTGCATAGCATGCACATTAAAGAGGAACAATATGATGATCATCACACATTTATTATTTGTTTATTATAAACATAAATTAGAAATAAAGCTTCTCTTTGGCATTGTTGTGGTGGACACAATCATCACTTGTCCTCCTCCTATTTCCTGTTTCTCTACACCCAGCACCAGATTATCAACCCCCATTTCCTCAATCATCCACCGTTCATTTCCTGGACCCACCTTGATTGAGATTGACCCTTCTCGTATATATTTATGTCGATGCTCTTTCTGTCTCCTTCAATTGCCACTAACAGAAAATATCTCTGTTTCCTTCAATTTATATGTGAACCCAGATATTTGCAGATCCAAGATTCGAGCTTTTTGAGTTATTTTCTTTTGTTGCGCGTTTTGATCACTACCCACGAAGTGGGAACTGGTGGTTGAGCTGAGCTCACCACACATTCTCATTGCTTCTTCTGTTTGCTTCCCGAGAAAACCCAGGTGAAGATGGAAGGAAAATCACAAGCATTTGGGTTTTTTTTCTCTTCTCATAGAATACATGTTTCTGATTCATCACTTCACTTGCCTTGTTTCTTATTTCATTAAGTTTTTCTCCTTTTTTTTATGTGCTAATATACTTTTACAATTTAGCTGCTCAAATATGAAATTGGCATTGAGAAACTGAGCTATAACTGATTAGATGTTTTTAATTTCATTTATGCAGAGCTTGGATCATAGGTGGAAGTTCATGATACACAAAGTTGGAATTGATTTTTGGTATTGAGTGTTGTGAATAGTTAACTTTTGATTTTGTAACCCATCAAGTGTGCTACAATGGCGATTGGCATTGATTCACTTTTGGTGAAATCGGGTTTTTTAGCATCTGATCACACTTCGGTGGTTTCAATGAGCCTATTCGTCGCCCTTTTGTGTGCTTGTATTGTACTAGGTCATTTACTGGAGGAAAGTCGATGGATGAACGAGTCCATTACAGCACTTGCTATTGTGAGTTTTTGTACTGCACTTTGTAGATGAGATGTATGGGTTTGTTGCAGTTGAAATTGATTGCTTGTGTAACCGATCTATGGCAGGGCCTGTGCACGGGAATTGTAATTTTATTTACGACGGGAGGAAAGAGCTCGCATCTTTTAGTATTTAGTGAAGATCTGTTCTTTAATTATCTCCTGCCTCCAATTATATTCAATGCCGGGTGAGTTGGATGATTCATTGAACTGACAGGAATTGCATACTTTGTTCCTTGCATCCATTTTTCATCTATGAACTCTCTTGTAGTTGTAATCTAGTAACTCTGCATATTATACAGATATTAACATACCCATGATCAGTGATATTGCTGGAATCCTATTAACCGATATTCCTTCCGCTCCAACAAAATGTTGTGTTTGATATTTTTGTAAAAATTAGGGATTAGTGGGTTAATGCTCGACTTTCCAATACAACCTCGTGTGTTCCCACTTCCTAAGGATATTATTTGTAATTCTTACATAATATTACGTCCTTCAGAGGAAACATACCATTTATTTTGGAACTTCTTATTTAGGGAAGCATAACTCATAAGTAGGAAGGTAGTATTATTCGCGAGTTGACAAACTATAGTTTAAAGGGGATTCTCGTAAAGTGAAGACGACCAAGTTTGTTAAAACCGTGTTGTCTCGTAAGCAAAAAGTTCGTCACTTTGAGGGGTCCTTGAGAAACTGATCAAATCACCTATATCCTTGGTGTTTTCTGCTATATTTACCGTCAAACACCTTCATGTCTATTATGTGACTTACTGTGCCACCAGAGCATTGATCCGTCAAATACTGCTGTTATTTTCATGATTCTTTTTTCCTTAGTTTAACTCGTTGTAATATATTTTCTCACGTGCCATCTTAAGAATAAATAGGTGGAAATAGCAACCATGTTAGTCTAAGAAGTACTCTGAAGTCTTTGATTTGTTCTGTTATTGCCACAATATCCTTCAACACGGTTTATGATTTGGTTCTGTTTGCCAGGTTCCAGGTGAAGAAGAAGCAGTTCTTTCGTAATTTCATGACTATTATGCTGTTTGGTGCAGTCGGTACTCTAATATCATTTGCCACGATATCAATGGGTAAACCTGTTTAACTACATAAGTCTTCAGCTTATTCTTGATGTAACCAACAGCCAAAAGAAAAGTGACACTTGACTTTAGCTCTATATTCATGTTAAAATCCGACAAGTAGAAAACAGAAGCATCTATACTGGATTAGGCATCCTCCATAAAGTGTGACTGCTTTGTTTTGGCTTATTTGATGATGTTTCAGACATGAAAACTAAATTAATCCTCTGGCTTAATAAAATGTGGTTTTTCTTACTTTCTTTTCCTGTATTCGTTCTTTTGGCGCAGGTGCTATACACTTTTTCCAGAAAATGAATATTGGTTCTGTCGACATTGGAGACTACCTTGGTATTTTCTAAAAAGAAATGTTTTAAATAGTTCCTGCTTTATCACTCGCCTCACACTCTTTCTTGATTGTAGCAATTGGAGCGATATTTTCTGCAACAGATTCCGTTTGCACGTTGCAGGTAAAAGCCATTTCTTGAAGTTGGCATAATCTCACGAGTCCTTAAACCAAAATGAACGATTCAGAACATATAATGCATCGAATCTTTGGCTTCAGGTGCTCAATCAAGACGAGACGCCTCTACTCTACAGTCTGGTCTTTGGGGAAGGTGTGGTAAATGACGCTACATCGGTGGTGCTTTTCAATGCCATCCAGAGCTTTGACCTTACTCATATCGACTCAAGCATTGCTTTGCAGTTTGCTGGCAACTTTTGTTATCTATTTATTGCGAGCACCGTGCTAGGAGTTTTCGTAAGTCATATCTCTGTCTTCGTTCGTGTTTCTCTCTTTTTTGTATTTCCTTGCATCCTTTTATGACAGTGTTTGAGATTAAAATTGATGTGTACTGCAGTCCGGACTCCTTAGCGCATATGTTATTAAGAAGCTCTATTTTGGCAGGTCAGTCAATAGTATTGCGCTCATCATTTTTATGCATAATCAACTTCCTGATTTTTCATTACTCCGAGTTTGTAAGTTGTTAAACTCATGCACTGAAAAAATGTCGACGAGTCTCCACCTATCAGCTTGAGCTTTTAGGTGGTCAGTCTATAACATAAGTTATAGATGAGGAACTAAGTAGGTAAAACAATGTAGTTGCAAGTAATGAAGCAAGAATGGTTTTTGTCTTATATTCACGAGCTCTTATAGTTTGTATTCTTAAAACCATCAGGCACTCGACTGATCGTGAGGTTGCTCTAATGATTCTGATGGCATACCTTTCATATATGCTGGCTGAAGTAAGATTTTCATTAACTTCTCATTTTTTCACCTGTACATGTTTATGTTCCGATTTCCTTGGTTGAAATTGTGCCAAAACATGATTGATCTTAAAATGCTGATGTGTTACAGCTCTTCTATCTAAGCGGCATTCTCACCGTGTTCTTTTGCGGGATTGTTATGTCTCACTATACGTGGCATAACGTGACAGAGAGTTCAAGAGTGACTGCCAAGTATGTTAATCTTGAAATATTTAATTTATACAAATCGTGATGGAAAAAAAAACGTTTTCGTTACTAGAATGTTGTGGCCAAGTTGTCATGTCACTAATTCTATTACATCCCGGCATCATACCATGACAGGCATGCTTTTGCAACCCTGTCGTTTGTTGCCGAAATCTTTATCTTCCTTTACGTTGGCATGGACGCCCTTGATATCGAGAAGTGGCGAGTCGTGAGTGACAGGTAAAAATTAAGACAAAGTTTGAGTGAGTGTCAAAAAGTGTCATTCATTTTATTTAATTTTTCGTTTAATTTTGTTTCAGTCCCGGAAAATCTATTGGGGTGAGTTCCATACTGTTGGGATTGGTTCTTGTTGGAAGAGCGGCCTTCATTTTTCCCTTATCGTTTTTATCCAATTTGACCAAGAAAAATCCTCTCGATAGAGTAGAGTTGAAGCAACAAGTATGAGTTCTAGCAATTTTATTTTTCTGACGTTGTCATATACATTGAAATGATCGACGTGTTTAAAACCATTTTTAATTTTTCCATTACAGGTTACAATATGGTGGGCTGGTTTAATGCGCGGTGCTGTTTCTATGGCCCTTGCTTATAATCAGGTAAATTGTAGGAACATATCGTTTTTACTTTGCTCGTATTTGACTAGTTTTTGAAATAGCTTATCGGTTAGGTTCATAAATTTTTTTGATGCATGCAGTTCACAAGGTCGGGCCATACCCAGCTGCGAGGGAATGCGATCATGATAACCAGTACCATTACCGTCGTGCTTTTCAGCTCTGTGGTAAGATATATCATTGAACGTAACGATTTTGAACTTTTCAACGTGTAGCACAAGGTAGCGTAACAGTTTCTGTTGTTGCAGGTTTTCGGGTTGATGACAAAACCGCTGATTAGGATCCTGCATCCTATGTCAAAGCAAACAACAATCATAATCTCTTCCGAACCAACGTCTCCTAAATCCTACATTGTGCCATTGCTCGGGAACAGGCGGGATGTTGCAGAAGGCAACCAGAGCGTTCCCCGGCCAAGCAGCCTGAGGATGCTGCTGAGCACTCCAAGTCACACGGTGCACCATTACTGGCGAAAATTCGACAATGCCTTCATGAGACCAGTTTTCGGGGGAAGGGGTTTCGTCCCCTTCGTGCCTGGTTCGCCTACAGAACAAGAAGTTCAGCAATGGCAACAATGAGGAGCTTTTTTGGATGGAAGACGTATACTTTAACAAAATGACAGTACACAACTTGTACAAGTCAAGGCATGGAAATGGAGGTGTTGGTGAGTGGTTTTGTAACTATTTTTTTTGTTCTTCAGAGTGGGCTCTGCTTGTTGTATGATTTTTTTCTCGTTCTTGGTTGTGATATTTTGTCTTCTATAGTGTGTTTGGGGTCTCATTTTGGGTTGTGAGTGATGATGCATTGAGCTGAATGTGTGTGCTCTTTTGTAAATCGGCTATGTAAGCCCACGTCAAAAAACTTACAGAACTGAGTTGAATACAAAAGTCAAGTGGAGCTTGATTTCATATATTTTGAATCTGATTAATTAATAATAGAGGGAAAATGATACTTTTGTGCACCTAACTATACACACTCTTTTTGTTTTCTTCTGTTCTTCAGTACCTTAGAATTTTATTCTGAGACAAGTTAGTACTCTGTTAGTTTGAATGGAGAAGTGAATGTTACGTGATATCATGACTTTCGAATAATGCCCAAAATACTCTCTTTCGAATAATGATTCCGGTGGCGTCGCCGGCGCGAGATCTAATGATTCCGGTGTGAGACCTGGCTTGGAAGCCGGACGGGAGCGCGGAGGCGAAAAGAAAGAGCAGGAAAGAGGAGAAGAAAACAGTGACGAGAAATGGAAGAGGCGGAGAAGTGAAGAGGCCAAATAGAAAAGTAGGGTTTTAATCATTTTTCTTTTAATTATTAATTAATAAATTTATTTTATACAAGGCGCCAACTTACTTCACTCAACATGACGTATGGTAATGTAAAACCCAGTCCATTGAACTCATTTAGGATTTTGCATATTTTATGTATCAACAATTATTATTATTATTATTATTATTATAAGTTGCTCAATCATACTTGTTCGTTTATATTTATACTAAATCAAAAATTAAAAATAGAATATTTCATTGTTATGAATCTATTATGATTCTGAGCCTTAATTTATTAATTTTTCTTAAATATATTTACTAAAAACCAATTTTATTTTTGGTAAATGCTATAAATCATTATTAATTCATTAATGGTATGAAACTATATCATTATTCAAACCAATATTATTTCGGTAAATCATTAAAAAAAATTTAAGACAATTTCGGTAAATCATTGGTAAATTTATAATTGATATTTTTTTATTTGTTGGGAGATCAAATTCAAATTATTCATTAAAATGTGTTCTAAAAAATTATAATTCCAAGTTAAAAAAAAGAAAACTTAAAATAAAATATACTAAAAGTATAATATATATATATCAATGGCATTAAATACTATTACTTTTGTCTATATATTATATATATTAAATTATATTTTAATACAAAACGAGTTCGTCGAGTTTTTCGGAGTTTTATCGAGTTTTGCCCGAGTTCCGAGTTCTTATATTTCAGCGAGTCGAGTTTTGCCCCAAGTTTCGAGTTTCACAACCTTGATCCACATACACAAAAAAAAACAGATGTTGTCCACAACTTGACACAAGTTGTCATCTTTTACATATTAAAGTGCCAATAAACTTCAAAAGTAGTCCAAGATTCCAAACAAAAAACAAATGCACATGTGAAATATTTTGAGACCATACAATAGTCTAGGGCTGTCTCATGGTAGTGGGAACATTAAAAGGGGTGGTTGGAGGATGGGCTGATGGTTGGTTGCAGTTCACTTCCATCATGGCAGATCTGGTTGATATATTGTTAATGCTCACAACACTTTTCCCTCCTTGATTCGCAACCTTCTTGAATCTTGCCTCTTGAACAAACCTGAAACTAGATGCATACACTCAAGGCTTCTCTAATTGTTTCTCGCCTCTAGATCCTCCATAGTATAGAGGTGTGAACTGCCACTAAAACAGCTCACAAATTCTCGTAAATCCTCATCTCACAATTTAAACTTGTTAACATGATATTAATCCTTAGCATATGGTTATTAATCAGAGAATTTGTAAACAACAATGAAAAATATGAGAATTGAAATCATGACAAATATAGGGAAATTGGCATTTTAAGAGCAACTCATGACAAATATAGGGAAATTGACAAATATGAGAATTAAAATCATGAAAAATATTACACATAACCCTAAATTCAGAAACTTCCTAAGTATTAGCAAGTTTTTCTTTTTAAAGTAGGGAAATTGACATTTTAAGAGCAACTCTAACCCAAAACCCTAAAACTCTATCCAACTCCAATCCAAATCTCTAAAATTGTTCACATCAATTAATTCGCTTAATTTCTCCCCTAATTATTATTTGGGCTGCCCGCTTAATTAATATATGGATGCCACTTATTAATACTTAGGATGTGGTTATTAAGTCTTAACATATTCAATATGAAAGTTCTATAATTCAAGACATATTTAAGGCAATTAAGTACCTCCTGATTTATGAGGTTGTTTACTTCTGTCTGAGCAAGACCATGGTTAGGGGCTGATGGTGATGGGCCAGGTGGAGGTAAAATAACTCCAACATATTAAGGAAGTGATGATCCATAAGATGACATCCTTATCACTGAAAGTTTTTGTATCTTTCGAGGTTGCTGTTGTCCATATTGTTGTTGTGAGGATTGCTGCTGTGAAGGTTGCTGTTGTGAAGGTTGTCGCTGTGAACGCCTCGCTAGAGCTGCCTGCTTTTTTTCTGCAATTTCCTCGGCTGTGCACTCTGGTTTCTTCCCCTTTTCCATACCTTTGTTAGCATTGTTGCTCCTCCAACTCCCGTCAGCCATTAATGCATCAAATTCTTCATCAGTTGTATACAATCTAGGTTTTTTCCCCTTCTCCATACATTTGTTACCATTGTCTTTATTATTTGTACCAAATCCATGTTTTGAGCTATCTTCCATACTTTTTTTACCCTTGTCGCTCATCTGACTCATGTTAGCCATTAACGTATCAAATTCTTCATCATTTGTATAAAATCCAGATTTCTTCCCCTTCTCCATACTTTTTTTTCTTGCAACTCTCTCGGTTGTAGTCTCACCATTGTCTTTAGTCGAGCATGTCTTCACATTATGACCTGGTTGCTTACAGTTACTACACTTCATGACTATACTAGTCCTCGAAGCTGTGTACTGACTCGCAAAAGACTTCTCAAGCTTCTCTGTAGCATTTTTCATCCTTCTAGTTTGAGGCTTTCCTGGTGGCTTCTGTACTATTGGAACCTCAACCTTCGAACGTTTCACATTGAACGTCCACTTGTCCTGGCTAGGGACAAGTTCAATGAGGTAGGAGTACGTCTTCCTTTGACTCTCTGCCGAATAATATTCGCAGACATAATCTTACCTTCTCCATTTCTTATTCAAATTTCTTCGCTGAAATGGCTTGAGCACGTGACCACACCATTGCTTTGAGGTTTGGATTCTTGTGCTTGATGTACATGTTACATGTGTTGGGATTTCATGGGTTCCATACAATAAATTTCATGCAGCGGAAGCGGAAATATAACCATGGAATCGCCCTAAA
>JAYMTP010003064.1:0-17872 GCA_036897365.1 Geranium brycei | reverse complement strand
AATTTCAAAAATTTTCCGCGTTTCTTAAAATTGACCGGGAGAGGTCTTTACACGTTAGAAGCACAAATCATCGACGAGTGGGCAAAGCGAAAATTGCGTAGAGATGTAACCAAGGATCGGTTATAACTCTGATACCATAATAGAAATAATGAGAGATTTATTATTGATGTTGTGTAATTGTGTTATACAAGAGACCTATATTTATGGAATCTAATATAGAGAGAAAAGGTAAGAGAGAGAAAGGGAAAGAGAGGGAATAAGTAACCCTAATACATGTGAGAAAAGGAAACCTAAATATAGATGGGCCTTAGCGCTAATGGGCATTAACCCTAATGTGAATATGATTTAACAGGTATGCATATTGGACTAATGTAATGACCATATATTCAATCATTTTTGTAATTTGAATGAAAATGCTATATCAAATTTACTAACCTAATTAATTTTTTGTATTAATTGTGGCGGCATGTCCCTAACGAAGTTTAGGGTTTTCAGTCTCGTCTCGCGTGACAAGGTACGCGGCGCAAGCCTGCGAGGTACGACATATTCCGACGAGGTAGAACGGAGCATGTAGTTGCTTGGGGACAATTTATGGAGGTTGCAGAGGCGTGAACCCGCTGGTTTAGGCGGCGCTCGATTCAGGGTGACGACAGGACGGTCGGGCAGAGAGGGGTTAAGTAGTTGCAGGTGGCAGAATTTTTGCATAAAGGGCGTCGACGAGTGTTGGCGGAGGTTCTGTGGTAGGTCGGAATAAGGGAGGTAGGGTCAGGATCGGGGGTTGGTCAGGGGTTAGGCGATGCTAAAGTTGGGAGGGTATTACTTCGATATTATATGCGAGGAAAGACGGGTCCGAGAGGGGGTCACCGGTGGTTGGGAAGAGAAGCTCCGACCATTGGAATCTGATCGAGCTGAGTATGATTTCCCAGTGTCCAATCGCTATTGGATAGCTCGGTAGTGGGAGGGATCGAGAGTTCTCTGGCGTCGATGGGCTGACCATGGTAAGCACGAAGAGCTCAGAGGACTTGGATTATTAAAGATCCGTGATGCCCACATTGACCACATGGTTGATCGATAAAACTGGTCTAATGAGTTATGCAGAGAGTTTACAGGTTTTTCCATCCGTATGAGGTGGAAGTCGTGACCCTACATGATGCTAGCTGATTCGAGTTGATTAGTCTCCGGGGATATCATGAAGTTCTGTTTAAAACATTCTGCTGCGGGATCACGGGATTTCTCCATCCGTACGAGGTGGATGTCGTGGCTCTGCATGATGCGAAACAGGTCGAGTGAAACATCTTTGGAGGTACCATTAGCGAAATTTATTCGTGTAATTTCGTGGCACATAAATTAGTCATGTTTGATTTAACTAACAGTAGCTGAGATCACGGTGCAGGAGTTGTCTCACCATTTGTTGCTTCGGTTGTCTAGTGTGATGTCGGGTTAGTTGCTTAATAATATACACGTTTTTTCCTAAAAAAAACTAATCAATTTTTTTAAAATTTTACTAACATAATCGAACTAATCAAAATATTTCAATCTGACGATTAAGTGAACTTGAAAACAATATTAGCCAACACAATACAATACTTCATGAATTGTTATTCATATAACAAATACTCATACTTTGTATAATATATTAAAATTATAAGCTGTCATTCTATACATCTAATAAAAACTTTAATCTCTACTTAAGTATTGAAGAGGAAGTATATAAATATAATACATATGCAGAAGAGAGATTATTGAATTTTATCATGACATTAAATATTTTGGAGATGAAAAAATAGAGGAGCAAAGGGTTAATGCAAGATTTTCTATATTTTGATTAGTTTAATTAATTTGATTATCTAATGTTACTAATCTCAGGATCAAGATTACAAACCCGTTCGTGGGAATCATCGATCTTTGATTGCAGCCGTATGCTATCCACTTTGGGTACAGACATATCTGTATTATTTGCTCGTCGTTTTTGTAATGTAGTAGCTCATGAACTAGTCAAGTTTGCTTTAACTAACATTAGTTGAGATTATGATGAGGGATATGTCCCACCAAATATTATTTTGACTGTCCGACGAGATGGGTTAGTTGATTAATAAATATTTTGAGTTTTATTTCAAAAAAAATTCTAACCAAACCTTTCAGAATACTCAAGCCAAATTTAATTAAACAAACAAAATAATCAAATCATTTATTTTTTCCCAATTCAAGTTCGATCAGATTTTAGATTATAATCAAATATTGCACATTCTTTTTTTGGGACAAAATATTGCACATTCTTAGTTTTGCCATGCTCGTAATAAATTATGCATTTCTTGGAAGATATGATGCATTGGATATAAAATATAATTAATTCCATGGCATGTTTTTAGAATCGGTCCTTGATTTGGATTATTTTTTGTATCAGAAATGGCATGCATGCATCACATTCGGCACGAATTTTTAAATTTCGCATATTTTAATAATTGAGTTGGTCTGATGTTAACATAATAACTTACTAATTAGACTTCACACGTCCATAATCCTACCAAATTTGATACTATTTGGCTCTTGTGATCGAGGACACGTTAATCAATAATATTAGGGATAATTATATTAATAATATATTTAACCTGATAATTTTTGTTTCATAAAATAGTCATGCCTTACTCGATCATGTCATCTCCCTTTATGGGTGTAATTTGTTTTTCGAGCTCACTTTATGTCATTTCAATTACTTTATAAGATAGCTTTCTACCAAAATATTAAAACCTATTTAAAATGCTATAATTAAATTACTTGTGCATACAGTGCGAGAGGAATCGATAAAAATCATGGATTATTTATGTGCATATTTTACTTCATAATACAGTATTATTATGTGCCTTGGCACATGAAGACCCTTACAAATAACAATCAATAAATACGTTAGAGTATGAAATTATAATTGGACTTTTAACTATTAGATTAACTTTTAGTTGAATTGGTCCTCTAATATGGTATCAAAAGTAGTTTTACCTTACGGACACGAGTTCGAATCTCAGGACGTGCAATTATATTTCTTCTCGTTCTCTCTTACTTCTTATCCTCATACAAAGCCTCAACTCTTTTCAATGAACTTCTCTTCCAGCCCTCTAACTTCTAATGGCTTCTCTATCCTCTATTCTAATATAATTAAAAACTTAAACTAATAGTTGAACGACCAATTATAGTTTTATACTCTAACACACGCCCTCAAGGACAAGCCCGTTTTTAGGTTTGGACGTACACTTTTTAGAAGAGGAGCCCATTAGAAGTTGGGGGGTTTTTTGAGAATAAAAGATTTATGGAGACCCATTTGGAATAAGAGTAGAGCCTTTTTTGACAAATATAGAAGATAGAGTTTAATAGAAATAAATTTTTGCATGTCCTGGGATTTGAACTCGTGTCCGTGAGGTACAACCTATATTGCCATATTAGAGGACCAACTCAACTAAAAGTTTAAGCTAATAATTAAACGACCAATAAATAATTTTATACTCTTACAAATAACAATCAATAAATGTTTTAGAACCCAATTACTCAGGGGTGTTAGACGATCGTTATAAGTAATAATCATGGTACACACACGAGTCGAATCTGTGTTACTTTGCTTGATCAAGCATTGGTTTAAGAGCAAGAAAAAAATACATATTTTTAAAATTATTTAGAATGAGTTAGGGATGGTAAACAAACAAGCATGAAGTAAAATATTATATACAACTCTATAGAGAGTTAATGATGAGATTTCGAGATAGTTTGAGGTGATTACTGGAGTCACTTTTAAATGTTAACTTACTTACTATTTATTAATCCCGAATTAGAGAAACAAAGTACTAACATGAACTTTGATTTTTCTCATGTTATTTTAATTTAAATTATGCACGTTTATTTTTTTTGTAGATATTGTTAAGAATATAAGAGGAAATCTAACCTAAAATATTGCTAAATTTCCAAAATTATTACTCAATTTTAGGCGAAAATCAAGCTCCATTCTCATCCAATTTCAAACCGTCTCAAAAAATTACTCCATATATCACACTCACACAATTTTTTAAAATATATTAATAAGAAAATAATTTAAAATATATTATTTTAAAATGGTTTTTCTAATATAGTTTCAGTTAATTTTATTTAGTTCAAGTACAATGTTGTTGCACATAAACAACAAGTTTTGCTATTTCTTATTTTCTAATTGGATTTATGGTAAGGGGTTTGTTTCACCATCTGCTATCATCCAAAAGGATGTTATTTGTGTGTTTTTCTATATAAAAAAAGTTATTATGATAGATATATGTTATTTATAAATTTTAGTTAATTTTTTCATGAAAAAAAATTATCCTTGTGCTATGGTAATTGGTAAGTGTTGTGACACGGTGGTATAAATTCGAGTTGCATTAAATATGTAAAAACAATTGATAACCTAAATATGTAAATTTCAGTCCTACAACTAATTTGTAATCAACAATTAAAATGCGTGTGAGTTTGGATGTGATTTTTTTCTTCAATTAATCACTCCACCATTT
This sequence comes from Geranium brycei, assembly GCA_036897365.1. Lineage (NCBI taxonomy): Eukaryota > Viridiplantae > Streptophyta > Magnoliopsida > Geraniales > Geraniaceae > Geranium > Geranium brycei. Next base: position 13,352 of record JAYMTP010003064.1, on the reverse strand, counting down.
AATGTTATGGTCCACGAGACGAGTCAATTTTTTCTAATTAATACTAATCTTCCAACCCAACTTAAACGCAGTTACAGAGAAATACATAATGATTTATTAGCTCTGAAATTGACAATTCGAACGGTAGCATGTTTACATCACAGCATAATTAAGCACCTTGTGTTCATACTTGACATGTTTAATACGTCCCTTAATTAACATTATGGTAACCATAAACTTGAATAATTATTAATTACTCGTTTCGTCCCTTGTAATTAACATTATGGAAAACATAAACTTGAATAATTATTAATTACAGTTTGTGCCCATGCTCTTGTAATGAATATGCATGCATGCATTATTATTACATATATTGTATATAAAATAAAATTAATTCCATATCACGAGTCTCTCTGAATCGGTCCTTCATTCATATTTTTTATTATCAGGAATGGCATGCATCACATTTGGCATTGAATCTGTGCATCCACTGTCAAACTTGGCATATTTTAATAATTGATTTGGTCTGATGTTAACATAACAACTTACTAAATTGACCTCCCCACGCCAATAATCATACCAAATTTGATACTATTTGTCTTTTGTAAGGACACATTAATCAACAATTAATATTTGGGATAATTACAGTTACAAATTATACACTAATCATTTTATTAATCGTACATGATTGTTCATTTTGGACCGACGGATTTCGAATCGAGAATTAAGTCCAACCGTACTAAAAATACTTCAAATCGTCGATTATAGTTTGGCTTTGGTTATATATTTTGATGAACAATTAATTACGCTTCGGGTATAGTTCTATAAATCCATGGTTAACGACGAAGAACCAAATCAAAATGATTTATAAATATAAAGTATAATATTTAAATTTTAAATGCTATTGAATTAATTAATTATTTGCAATAAATGCTTGTGAGTTTAACATGATTATCTTAAAGGTTGACTCTAATAATGTGTGTATGAACTTATTTGTGTGCTTCTTTTGGGTAAGGCCCAAATCTCCTGAACATTGGTATCAGAGTCTGGTTTGGTAGACTCTTCTTATAAAGTGGATCGGATACTCCTATAACCAGTAAAACCAGAACCATGATCACCTTCTCTCATGGTGATACTCAAATAGGATGAAAATGACCCTTGTTGGATTGAGTATACTGATTAAAATTATGGGCTTAGGAGGATTCAACCCAACGTGATGAGACTTGAAGTGGAGGGGGAGATTGTTAGGTCCACATGTGAGTTCAAAGCCTCATATCGGAAGATTACTGAGTATAAGTATGAGCTAGGGAGAGCCAACCTGATGTGATGAGACTCAATGTAGGGATGAGGTTGTTAGGTCCACATGTGAGTTCAAAGTCCTACATTGGAAGAGTACTGGTTATAACGTGAGTTTATATACACGTTGGAACATGAACCTAATAGACTAGTCGTTTGGGTCAAATATGGGCATGAGCTTCTTTGGGTGCTCCTCTCAGGTAAGTCCTGAATATCCCCAATAGTGGTATCAGAGCCTAGTTCGGTAGACTCTCCTGTTAAAGTGGGTTGGATACTCATGTATAGTAAGACCAGAACCATGATCACATTCTCTCATGGCGAGACCCAAATAGGATGAAAATGGTCATTTTGGAATTGAGTTGAACAAGTAAAATTTAGATTTAGGGGAAGCCATCCCGATGTTATTAGACTCAATGTGTAGGGGGAGATTGATGAGTTCACGTCTGAGTTCAAAGGTAAGATTATAAGGAATAATGAGTATTTATATATACATTGGATCTAAACCTAATAGACTACTCTTTTGAGTTAAATGTGTGTTCTAATGTGTATACGAGTTTTCTTGAGTGCTCCTTCTAAGTAAGACCCATATCTCCCCAACAGAATATAACTATAATGTATATCTTAGTATTGTTCCATATAATGTATATCTTAATATTGTTCCATGTAAATTCAAATGTCGTTTATTCCATAATGTTCAGTTTGAATCAAAAAACAAACATGGACAGAAAATTAGATTGAAGTGAATAATATACAGAAATTAGTTTAAAATAAGATCCAAGTGACTGATTGAACCCATTAATCAGATCCAAATTAAAACTCATTACATTACAATTCTAAATGAAGAACAACCCGATTATTGTGTTGGGGTTATAACCGATCTCGGTTCTTTCATCTAAGAACCGAACAATTTAATATGATTCGATTCTTACCCAAGCAATTTGGAATAACCGAACCATAATCATCGCCTAATAGGGACGCCCAAAAATAGCCAAACCAAATCTAAAAATAACCGAACCAAAAGGAATTGACTTAGTTCGGGTTAAAACTGAACCAATACTCGATCGGTTTGTTTCGATTTATAAAATAAAAACCGAAAAAAAACTAAACCGAACAGAAAATCTATCGATTTGGGAACATGGATTATTTTAATTCATCGTTCTATTAGTCCGGCCTCAAAATATTGTCCCAAAAAAATATAAGTCAAATAGTAAGTGAAGACTAATCTATTATGTGCGAATTTCATGAAATTTGGCTAAAAAAAAATCCAACTGAATGTTGTTATATCAAATAATAAGTTAAAATGGTTAAAATGTGAGAATTCCATGAAATTAGGTTCATTAAAGGACGAATCAAGCCAAAAAGTAACATGTTAAAACCGAACCAAATTTCATTGGTTGGATTTTAATTTTAATTTTTTTGAAACTGATTTGATCGGTTCGGTTTAAAATCAAACCAAACTAAATTTCATCAGTTCTAGTTCAGTTTTTGTTTTCTCAAAACTGATTTGATGTAAAATCAAAGCGAATTGACTTAAAACCGAACCGTGAATAGCCCTTGCCCATGTCATTTATGATACATGATCTCACCATCTTCCTTTGGGTCAGGCCTTCTGTGATGGTTGAGCTGGGTCATTTTTTGGGATGGGCCAAGTAGCCCCTAGAGGCCCATAACGCTACATTTTCCAATAGATACTGAATTAAAATGAGAAAAGAGGAGGGAAATGAAAATATCATAAAAGGCGAGAAAAAAACGCGACACCTCTTTATCCAAATCCCTGCGTCATTTCTGTTTTGGTATGGTTCAAAATTGAAAGAAGCCAAAAGGACACTCGAAATTTCAAAACCCAAACACGAAAACCTTCACTCACGCACACAGCTTTTGACGAGTGTCTGGGTCTTCCTCTCTCTCTCTCCCTCAGATTCACAGTCTCTCTCTCTATCTCTGTTGCGATTTGTGCTGAAATTGAAGTCTCTGCTTCGGCGGTTCTGGTGATTACAGTCGGCGACGGTTCTTCTCCGATGAACCCTGGGACCGATGGTGATGGCGATCAAGACGGCAACCCCTATCGCTCCACCGCCGAACAAATCCTCCGCTCCCGCCCGAACCGCTCGCTGCCGCCACCGCCACACTCTCGCCGCCGCCGTCGCTCTCCTCATCTCCACCGCCGCCTGGCTCTCCCTCGTCTTCTCCGGCACCACTCTCCGCTGCTGGAACCGCCTCAAGCACCGGGAAGTAACCGGTTCGCTCCACTCCTCCTCCTTGGACCGCCTCTCGCTCGTCTCCTTCCCTCCGCCGCCTCAATTCTCGTCCGCCGGAAATGCTAGCCTCTCGGAGGGCCAGATCTCGCTGAGCCACGTCGTGTTCGGCATCGCCGGGTCTGCTCAGCTCTGGAACCGCCGGAAGGAGTTCGTCAGGCTGTGGTGGCGTCCGGCGGAGATGCGCGGACACGTCTGGCTCGAAGAGCGAGTCCCTGAGCTCGATTGGGACGATTCACTCCCTCCGATCATCGTCTCCGAGGACATTTCTCGGTTCCGCTACACCAACCCGACGGGCCACCCCTCCGGACTCCGGATCTCTAGAATCGTTGGCGAGAGCTTCCGCCTCGGCTTGCCGGAGGTCCGGTGGTTCGTTCTCGGCGACGACGATACCGTCTTCAACGCCGAGAATCTCCTCGCCGTTCTCGGCAAGTACGATTCCTCCGAGATGGTTTACATTGGCAGCCCCTCCGAGAGTCACTCTGCAAACACCTACTTTAGCCACTCCATGGCTTTCGGCGGCGGAGGCATCGCAATCAGCCGCCCCCTGGCGGAGGCGCTCTCGGAGGTCCAGGACGAGTGTCTCGAGAGGTACCCGAAGCTCTATGGAAGTGACGATCGACTCCATGCCTGCATTACCGAGCTTGGCGTTCCCTTAACCAGAGAGCTTGGTTTCCACCAGGTACTTGCTCTGTCTCATCCAAATATAATGCTACATTATGCTGAGTTCAGTTCCAGTAACAGTATCTAATTAGATAATATACATGTAATTGCAACATGCAAGATTGACTGAGGATGATATAGGAATGCTCACAAATTTCACATCTCCTGGTTGTGTATTGCAGTGGGATATTAGAGGTAATGCGCATGGACTTTTGTCATCTCATCCCATTGCGCCATTCATATCGATTCACCATGTCGAAGCTGTAGACCCGTTTTATCCTGGCTCGAGCACTTTGGAGAGCTTGAAACTTTTTACCAAAGCCATGCAAATGGACCCTATGAGCTTTCTGCAGCGGTCAATTTGTTACGATAGTGAGAGGCGTGTCACATTTTCGGTTTCTCTTGGCTATGTTGTGCAAGTGCTCCCAAATGTAGTTCTACCCCGCGAGCTGGAGCGTTCAGAACAGACCTTCTCCGCTTGGAACAGGATACAAAAGCGGATCGAGTTTGATCTGGATATGAGGGATCCTTATAGGTCTGTCTGTAAGAAGCCAATCCTGTTTTTCTTGCAAGATGTAGGAAGAGAAGATAATGCTACGTTGGGTTCGTATGTGCGAGCTAAAGAAAAGGATGATCTGAAAAAGAAGCTTCTATGCCTTACACGGTTTTTGCCCCTGCACAACGTGCAACACATTGAGGTGTTGGGGTATCCACTGAGAAAGAACTGGCATTTGGTTTGTTTCTTTTTCATAACTCTTCTCCATATTGCGTTTTGCTTTTATCTATTGTCTTGCCTTTGTGCAGAATCCTCTGTGCTTAGCTCTGGTTTAATTAACTTTGAATCCCCTTGGACAGGTTCCTAGAAGGCTTTGTTGCAAGGTAAACCAAACAAACAATGAGCTCCTCAGGTTAGTAGTTGGGCAGTGTGAGAAAGGAGGCTTCAGTTTATGATTCAGAATAAATGATGGATGTGGTGTGGTACTGTGGTTCACAATGTGTTGACAACTTCGGAGGGAGGACTACAATCCAGAAGAGGACAGTCACTACTATGTTCATAAAGTTTGATCGAACTCCCATGTTGAAAGCTTATGCTTGCGGGCAGTGAATTAGAGGCTGCAATATTTCATCCATTGAGTTAAAAGACGAGCTTCCAGACATTAAGGTTTGCTGATTGCATGTTCACATGTGTTGCCTTCAATTTTGTTCAGAAGGCATTTAATCATTGACTATGACCTAACATCTCATAGTGCCAAAAGAAACTTAATGTTATAGTTTTTCTCAACATCCTCTTTTGGCCAGCCGAGAGTAAGTAAGATTTTGTTGTGCAGTTTAGTTTAAAGCACCTGTAATTTTTTCATCACTCCTTAGCTGTTGAAGTTTATTGGTTGTGTTTAGTTTTATGTGATGCATCTTATTGGAATAAAGTAGGGTATTGCCTATTTTAGTTTAGGCTTATCATCTATTAGTTAGGATTTCCTATGATTATTCATTTTCATATTTAGTTTGATCTATAGCCTATATAAATGTCTCTCTCCTATTGTAATTGATACAATCAAGAATGTCAATAATGTTTCTCTCTACATTATTTCTATCATACCTTAAAGTTAATTTCCAAATACTGCAAATTGCATTTCCAAATGTGGCGCAACTCTAAGATACCTGAGCTGAACGGAGTTTTTGTTAGCGAGTAGGTAGCCTATATCATCAAGACTAGTTTGCATTAATCCAATCTAGCTCGAGAGCTTTATGGATGTAGGTTGTCAATGTGTCTGACAGCTTCTATAGAAAGAAATTGGTTTGTTAGATTGAAATTGAAGGCACAATGAACCTTACGATACTTAAACATAGCAATTAATGTTGCAGAACAGTTTATAGAACTTGTACAGAGGTCTAAGGTATATAGGGATGAAGTTTTGATACATTCTCTCGCAATAAAAGTCTAGCTAGTGGAGAAGAGTGTCCTAATAAAGAGGGGAAAATACGACTATAACATGTTATAGTTCTTACCAAAGTTTACGCTCTTTGTGTTTATTATTTAACCCTAAGGCTACTGGCTAACAGTTGATGACATAGGCTGTACTGTATAGTTAGTTTTTCTTTTCTGCACATATTTTCTATCGTATCAAAATTGTTTTGGATTGTTTGGACAGTTGACTGGATTTAACAATGTGTGACTGTGTATAGGTAGAAGCCTGTAATATCCCGACTATGAAATGTGCTGGCAGTTTGATGGTGACATATCTCCCATGATAGTGACCATATAGGAGTTGGTGATAAACAGGTATCAAATATGCAGGTAGTTATAATTACTAACACTTCATACATACGAAATGGTTCCTGATATGACTGATCTGTTTTTAGTTATGAACATAGTGTTCGATTAACAGAGATTGGAAAGGTATAGTGATGTTATGTCTCCCTGCTTTAGGAATTGCATTTCTAGGCATCTGTTATGGGGATATGAATCACAACACAAGTGCATCATGATAGTGTAGGGAAAGAAACTTGAGTTGTTCATAGAGTTAGTACATGAACGCATTCCCATCATAATCACAATTGTGGTAAAAATTCAGTGAATAAGGTTGATGGTTAGTCAGGTGATGGTTGCAATGCCCTCGTTCACTTGTAAAAATGGGTAAAACAACCCGCCCGGGAGGTGATGATGAGATGAAGTGTGGTTGGCATTAATCAGCTGGGCCGGCATAGTTGATGTTAGTTAGCCAATAATGACTCATATAATTCCATTCATGGAAAAAGATGATTTGATAGAGACTCGAGGAATATTTTTGTGGGAAGACGTATTTGCCCTTGTTCTCGGTGATCAGGCTGACCCTCTTTGTTTAATTTGTCTTTCTGCTTTGATATCCTATTTAGTTGTACTGCTGCTAAGTGCTGCTGAAAGATAAAGATAGTAGGGTTATGCTGTTCCAAGTGGACAGAATTGGAATGAATAGCCTGTTGAAACAATGGAGAGCGTATTATGTTATGCTGATTGTGTGAATGCCCTCGGCCTGCACAGTCGAATGGCACGATGGTGGGGCTATCGGTGAATTAAGTCAGTAATGATGGTGGGGTTGAGAGCAAAATGGTCCATAGAAATGAACTTGTGGAGGAGGAAAGCATAAGAGTTTGGTGTTTATGAGTCTGCACACACCTCAAAAATCTCTGATTGTTGAACTGTGTTGGACTTGGACTTGGAATAATAATGATAATACTAAAAATAATATCAGAGCTTTAAGTTTTAGTATTTTAGTCCTCTGCTGTATCTTTCTTTATGTTGATGGAATTCTGAAAATTTGTTTCAGACTCAAAAAGCCCATTTTCATGTTGATCCCACAGATGATGATGATGGTGATGATAATGGCACTGAATGCATAGAAGCAGTAACTGAAACTACAGCCTGAAGGTGAGTCAGTTGACTTATTATTAGTATGAGAATTCATAATTGTTTAGAATTAGAATCTGTATATGGATATTATAGTGTAAGAAAATGATAGGATTAGGGTGGGATGGGATGTGGCCCTGTTGCTTACTATGTCTGAACCTAGTATGATTGCATTGGGCCTCAAGGATTACTTGTCCTTTCTGCTCTACACTGGGTTCAAGGTCTATGTCAATACCCTCTCTATGTAGCTTCAAGAACTAACCCATCATCCATCACCCACAATGCTATCCAATAATATCCACATCATGTGTCCTATATAGGGCCAGTGTGTATATTTGTACAGATATTGGCCTCAGAATTAGTTTAGAAATATGCAATTGATATACAATATCATTAAATAAAATGATATTTTTTATGTATTGGGTATGGGACGGGATGAGGTATATATAACTTCTCCGTTTGAGAGAATCTTGACATTTATCAAGTAGGAGCACACCGTTATAAATGAAGCTCATATACAAATTAGAGTTCAATTTGGATCTAAAAGACTAATATGTCATATTTTAGAGTTCACTGTCTATATATAAACTCTTTTTACACCATGCATTTAGTCAATGTGAAACTTAGACTCACATGTGAAATCCTAATACTCTGGCTCAATTAGGGTATGGAATCCTTTCTTTAATTATACAAAAATATGATCCAATCGGATCAAGATATCCATTACTTGAAATCTCTTCTTACTCGACTAACGCAAATATAGTTAGTCTGATATACTTTTACATATCCGACTAACACAATGTTAGTCAACATTGGTGCTATGATTATTACCGAATGAGAAGTGTCGATTGGCAACTAGTCGGGTATGATACCCGACTGATTTGTAGGCCATGCCCGATTGGCAATGTCAATCAGGTATAAACATTTTGTTGGGGAGATTCGGGCCTTACCTAGGTGGAGCACCCAAGGAAAGCTCATGCACACATTAGAGCTCACATTTAACCCAAAATACTAGCATATTAAGTCTAGAATCCAATATATATATAAACTCTGATTATACCTTAACATTGGGTGTTTGAAGCAAATTTAGGCATATTTTTTTTCTTACCCAGTCGAGTAAAGTATACTAGATTTCTGTCGAGTTTGAATTATTTTATCACTGTATAAGAATGACATTTGTATGTTCGGACAAGTCTATTGATCAAATTGAGAATATCGTATATAATCAAATTCAGAGATTATTTTTACCATGAGTAAATAAGAGAGTTATGAATGAAGTCGGAGTGAAAGTGAAGGGGTAGATGGAAGGAAGGCAGTTGGGGAATACAGAAAAGCAGGAGAAACGCTAGGCACGTTCACTCCTTACCCACGTTATGGGTCCTCTCTACAGCCTGTACCATTTGTGCTCTTGTCTCCTTTCCCCTTCCGTCCCGTCCCGTCCCACACCACCACCCTACCATTTATAATTACATGCTTTCTTTTTATTCATTACACATCATTATTAATTAATATATATTATCATTAACCATAGGATAGCAGACAGATCTCGTGATCTGATCTATATGCACGTGTGCTGATTATGCTCATCACTATAGGAGGTTAATAGATATATCGAGATTAGAATAGTCGTTTTACGGTGTGACATTTATTAGCACAAATCTGGTAGGGTGAGATATGGGCATGTGGAAAGTAATATTAGAGGCGCCTAATAATAATATGTGTTGGTCTACTAACATGATTAGACGGTGGTTTGGTCCTTGTTTTTATGACTTGATGTCTTTGCCTCATCATCTTCCGTGACCAATCAACTTCACCCTCCAACCCAGCCCATTTCAATTACACTCCCAACATGCTAACAACTTTTTGTGAACATTTGAATCTGAATGTGTGTTGGGAATGTATAGATTTATGTAAAAGAACATATCAAACTAATAAGATTAACGACATGACCTGATATATATGTAATCTACTTTACATAGTCTTAGATGGAGTTAATATAGACCTATGTTGGTAGGTTTCGTCTCCCCTCTGCTCCTTTGTAATTAAGTCTAATTATCATACTTATATTTTCCAATGAGTAAGATTAGAGAACAGTGTTTTAAAAGTTTATGACTTGTCCAATTAATCTTTAAGTCCGATTAGCACCTAGGGATATTTAGAACTCTTGTGGAGAATATATAAAAGCTTTGCCAAGTGAATGTCATATATATTGACAAATTGAAAGAATGAAGATAACAATTGATTTGATATACGATTTATTGTTTTTGGAAATTTTTGATATAAATTTATATATTTTGATTATTAACATGATACAGTTTGATCTATGAAATAGTGTTGGTTGATTGGTTTGTGCATACCCCTAGCTTTTACTCATAGCACCTACCATTTTTGAATTTGGAAGTGATTTTTAATCAGGTAAATTGGACGCAGAAAATGATTTATTGTTTGGTAAAATAGTTTGAGGGGAGTTTTCAATGATTGTGTTTATATATATATAGTTATGTGTGTTTTGGCATGATTGGCGTGGAGTTGATGCGCATTGATGTTGATAGATATATGATTATCATTAGCACTTCCTTAAATAAATGTTTCTGCATATGCAAACTGTACGCACAACCCGCCTAAGATAATTATAGACAAGTATCAAAAAATGTATGTTGGCGTGTGAAGGAAAAAACAGAAGAAAATTTTGGAGCTAACAGAGATTATGAGTTGTCAAATACTACTGCATATGTATATATAATCATAATCGATGGACACACTGACTGTTGTAATTTATTTGATTGGTTTTGTGTTAAATGCTATTTGAGATTGGTGATTATTAATAAAACCCAGTTTGATACGGCTCCAATCACATGGAACTTATTAATCTTGTCAGGTGGGACCCACCCAGTTAATCATCTGACAGTGGCACTCAGCCTCCCCTCTTTCATTGGTTTATCTCCTCAGTTAATACTTCCCGAAACTGTACGGTGTTATTGTTCACATTATTACGATTCTCCCCCCATCACCCCGATTTTCAAATTTACTCGACATTGCATATGTAGCCGCATTTACATTACCCAACTAATAGGGCAAAGTAAGTCGAATGGGGCCTCATTTTTATAGAGATTGGTACGAGCTCAAACAAAGTTATGCAACTTGAAAGAAAATAATATACAAGTTCAAGTTATCGGCTCAATTTGCTTAATCTCAATATAAATATTCGGTAAAAATTAAATAATATTTAATTCATTAGATAGTAAACGATCTAGTTTGAGATCGGCTTATCTTTTTCGGCTCGTCCAATTATATTATAAATATTAATTAAAATTTTAAAAATATATAACTAACTAAATATTAAACGAGCCGACTAGCGAGCCTTAAAAAGTTAGGCTCGAGCCCGACTCGCTTATCAAACGAACTCAATCTTGAGTTTAAATTCAACTCGAGCTCGAACGATTTGATTACAACCTTACCCAATTGATACTAAATCTCATTCTTGTGTCAATTGATCAAATTCGGGTTTGGAGATCGCAATGAGTAGATTATGAGCTTGTTTAGTTATTATTTAGTTACTTTGTTGGATTAAGAATATTAAATCACAATCAAATTTAAGATATTGTGTAACTTTAACAAAAAGACGGGTTTGTGATAGATTTAGCGATTTTGCCCTATAGTCTTTTGGGTTTGAACATAAAATTACAGGTTTGCGAGTAACGAGATTAAAGATTTAGTGATCTCGTAATTTCTTCCTATAGAAGTGCTAATATGACAAATTATATATGTATGATCAACACACCAAATCCCATCAACTTGATGGAGTTTTTGTAATTACCCTGGGATTAAAGTTTAAATATATGACGATGATTAGCATTTTTAGATACATATCCCGATCCTCATCACCTCTATGTCCAGTTTGTTCCAGCTCAAATTCATTTTAAAATAAGCAACTTTGAAAAATTTACCCTCTAAAGTAAATAAATCAATCAATAAAACCCTACTCTTTTCACACCGTCGATCCCAATACCATATTTAGTAATAATATATTTAAAACCAGAAACAGAATCGTGTGCGGTTCTATGTGCCGGTTCACACAACCGACAGCCAATCACATCCGGCCACGTGTCCGGTTAACTGAAGAAAAGAATCAGAAAATTGGTTATCATGGGGAATTGCATCCCGTACTTGCGCGGTAAATCCAAATTCCTTCCCTCTTTTCCCAGGCAGTAATTAATTATTGTTATCGGGAATGGAGAAGTATTTAATGAGGTAAAAATTGGTAGCAGCAATTATTAGCTGCAAAATAAGGCAGCAGCTGACAGCGCACCACCGTCTCTCTCTTAATCATCATCAACCTCATAATCGTCATCTTCTCTTTTATTCATTTTTATCTCTCTCTCTCTCTCTCACTCTCACACCTCATTTCCTTGTCCCTCCGAGTCTTTCTCTCTCTCTCTCTGTCATTTTTTTCTGTGCCGCGCAGTTGCAGAGCTGATGGTGACCATGATTATCCCCCCTCTGAACCTTACCTTTAGTCTCTGCACCGCTTCGCCTCTGTAAAATCAATCGCACATTCATCTCTCTCCCTCTCTTTACCTTTTTATCGATTCGTAAATTCAAGGCTCAGAAATCTGAATCTGAAGTCAATCGAAACGGAAGGACACGAAACTGAGGTTCGATCTGTTATTCTCTATGAGCAGTGATTAGTACTGTTGTTAATTACTGAGTGATTAGCGAAGTATCGGATCGGATCGGGGAGATATGCAGGCGAGTACCGGCGGTGCAGGCGCGGAGATGATTGGTGGTGCTGCGGCGGCGGACCAATCGCAGGTGGAGGCGGCTTCTCCGATCAGCAGCCGGCCACCGGTGGACGAGTTCGCCGGAGCCGCTGACGAGGACGAGCCGGATCGGGGAGTCTCCGGCGGGAACAGGTGGCCGAGGCAGGAGACCTTGGCGCTGCTCAGGATTAGGTCAGAGATGGACGCCGCGTTCCGCGACGCCACGCTCAAAGGTCCTCTCTGGGAGGACGTTTCCAGGTAATTTAATTAATCAATTCTCCGGCGCGCCACCGCCATTACCGTCTTCTTCCAAAACTCGATTGAATTGAATTGTTTCCATTTTTTTTTATTTTGTTCTGGTTTTGATTTCGAATTTGAATTTCTCTCTCTCTCATGGTGGTGTGTGGGCACAAGCGCACATGCCTTGTGTGTCTTTACAACTAGACTCACGAGTTTGGCATCTATTCAGATCTGCGCTAGCTACCTAGCTGCATGATTTTTAACCGATCCTTCCTCTCTCTTTTTTTTCTATTTCAATTTCAACTAGTAATTATATATTCATATACATCATTTGCCACTATTTTATTGCCGTTTTCGAGTAAATTTGAAAATCCCAATACCAAATCTTCTCATTTTCTTTTTTAATTTTCTTTCCCTAATAAATATAAAATTATATATATAGAGAGAGGAGGATGATCTCATTCTCAGCTGGAAAGGAAGGATAGAGTCTTTGTCCAAAATCATTTCACACAATTTCTTCTTTTAGAAAAATACTAATCTCCTATAATTATCCATCGTCCCTCATTTTTATGGCATGGAAGGATCAATATCATTTTCAGATATTCGAACTACACAACCTCCGATTTCTACATCTATTATTAAATATTAAATTAACTAATTTTATTATTGATACAGGAAGCTAGGCGAGCTTGGATACAGAAGAAGTGCCAAAAAGTGTAAAGAGAAATTCGAGAACGTGCACAAATACTACAAGCGAACCAAGGAAGGCCGCGC